>PVHY01001128.1:13631-122918 GCA_004024945.1 Uropsilus gracilis
GGTTTCACTAATATATGGGATATAGTGAAAAAAAAAATAAATAAAAGCCTTGAAGAAAGTCAAAACAAACGAAGCACCAAAATGAAGCGCACAACTATGAACAGGAGGGAAAGGGGGGGAAGGGAGGGGAGGGAGGGGGGGAGGCAAACCCTTGAGATTACAAAGTTGTGAAATTTATATATAAATAAAGAAAAAAAAAAAAAACAAAACAAAACTGCAAATCCAGCACATTATGAAAAATACCACAATAAAGGAAGCTTAATAAAACTAGAAAATTTTCAGATTTCAAATGTTCTCTAGGTTGTACTGTTGATCTTTCCTCTGTATGTAGCTAGTAGTTAAGTAAAAACAGGATAAACATTGTTTTTATGTTTATATGTTTTGCATATGTGCACATGCACATATATATGAACACATATTTGCATGTGTAATGAACACTTTCATAGATGCATATATATGTGTATATATTATATATATATTCATACACAATATAACCATTGTTTGGTTTAGATGAATAGTATAGAGAAACACTAAAAGAAAATTAATAATATTGGTATTAATTTAAATTGCCATGTAACTTTTTATTATGCATTTGTCTAAGTTTCATAAATATACATTCAATTTAAAATTTAAAAATTCAGAATGAATACCAATTAGAAAAAAAGATCTTGAAGTTTTTAAAGAGTTGCAAACGTCTAAGTTTTTTACTTGATTTTTGGTTCTTGGTTTATTTTTTCTCTAATATTTCTTCACCTCCTGAAATTTTCTTCCATAATATCTTTTTATTTAATTTTCTTACACTCATTTTGATTATCTTCCTCATCTATACCAGTTATATGAAAATAAGATTTCCTTAATAGTCATGATCTTTTCTCTGACAAAATGTGTCTCAGTCTTTTACCCCCTATTAGAAGGGATTTGGCCAATCTTCTGTCTTCTAAATCACTGACTCATTTCCTCACATGTGGCATCAATCATTCTGTGTTTGTAATCTACGTTCCACTCTTCTATTACAGGTTTTACTTTTCCCCACCAGCTAACATGTAAGCTTAAGGTATGCCATATATTGATCTGACATGCTTAAATATTACATGACATTCACCACTATGATCTTGCTAACACCCTTGTCTTTTCCTGCAATAATTATTTTCATGGTGAGAACATTTAAGATCAACTGCTTTAACAGCTCTCATTTAACATCATGAATCAATTCTTGAAACTTTTTTCTTAATGTTTTCATGTTGTGCCAAATCTCTTACTTCATCTTTCTCAAATTATTAGTCCTTTATATTTTATTTATTGAGACTTTTTGTATTGCTATATCAGACAGTCTCTTATGCTTTTTCTTAAAGGTTTAAGCATTTTTGCCTTTTATAATTAGGCCACATTTCAAAGTGGTTACGTACTTTGAAAGTGCTTCTGAATTAATGAAATAAATCTCTGGTCTTTCCTTGAAGCACCTGATCCTTGGAAATTCGAGGAAAGACCAAACTTAGAATCTGTGTCTATGTTAGACAGCTTTTCTAGGTTCTGTGGTATAATAAACAACCTCTGAATCTTAGCTGACAAATGACAAATGTGACTCATTCAGGGCTCTAAAACTCTGCTCCAACTGTGGGTAAGTTTCAGGTCCACCCATTACAGACCAGGATGAAGGAGACTTTTCCATCTGGTTACTACATGTAGGATCATAGTGAAGAACTGTAATAAGCAAGATGGTGGAAACTTTCAGTAACTCTAAAAACTTCGACTCTTACATAATAGGTCATTGGACAAAGTAAGTCACATCCTAGATCCCAAGTTAATGGGTTGAAGAGAATACTGTAGTAAAGTACCTCATTACATACTGTGAACCAATCTATGTCCCAACATAACCTGGGCTCAATCATCACCTTCCAGACTTGACTAAGCTAGACTTGACTGCAGAGTTTCAAGTGAATGAAAAGGATGGCTAGAGATGGAGAAAAGGAAAAGAAAAACACAGATCCCTTTGGCAAGGTAAACATCCTTGACATCCAAAAAGTGAAACAGTTCTTCCATAGTTTGTCTTGGCTGATCTTGGCATCCATTCATTACCCCCACCTGGCCAAGATGTGACCCAACCTCACCCTGTCTGTACCAACAGGTAATGTGGATAGGCAAACCTGAGCAATCACTTGTCAGAGTTCCCACTTCAATTTCTTAAACTCTAACCCAAGCAGTAAAACCTCTCTTAAAGCAGCACTGTTGGCTGCCTTTGACCAAACTCTGCCCTTGAAAATTAGATGAAATCCGAGCCCACCCTGGAATGCATGGGACATGCAGAAAATGCCCTCCAACCACATGTCCCAACCATAGCAGAAAAGCACCTGGGGTGGAAATAAACACAGTGGGGAGCACAGAGCCCTGAGCTTGCTTGCTGTTCTCCCTGTAGGAAACAACTCAGAGGGGTTCGCCTAAAGAGCACTTCTGACATGCAGTGAGTATCACAACCCTCTGATTTACACAGTGGTTCACTAAGTGTGGTCCTTGGGTCTATGACTAGAGACTTGTTAAAAATGTTAATTCTCAAGTTCTACTGTAGACTTGCTGGGTCAGAGTTTTGAAGACTGATCTTGAGAACCTTTGTTTCAAGAGATGAAGTAGTCTTTGGAGTCACTACAGTCTTGGGGAGTTGGGAGAACACTTCCCAGTGGCAGCTCTGCAACTGACCATGAACCAAGATACCCTTAATCGCTTGCTCTCTGTGTTCTCCCCATCTCATTCTTCACACCCCTTCCCCAAGTGGCCTTCCCTGACCACTCAAGCCAAAGGCCATCTCAGCTTGCTGTTGGATTCTTTCTGCGCTGATTACAGTTGTATTTATGTAGGCCTGTTCTCTTACTTTCCTCGCATTTCCAGGAGAATGTAAATTCTACACAGTGGATTGTGTCTGCACTGCTCACCCTTAGGTCCTGGTGCTGAGTGCTTGGAGGAGAACAGGATTAATGAATATTTCCCAGAAATGAGACCTGCTCAGAAGACCCGGGTTCCTCGGGAAGACAGACTGCACAGGGTCCCTTTGCTATTCTGGTTTCAAGGGTTGTGGGGGTAAAAATGACAGAATTGTGATTGCAAAGACTATCCTACTTTCCTTCCATTTTCTGTATTTCAACGTGGAGAAACATGGTCACTGGGACAGAGTAGCTATAAAGAGAAATGAACCAGATTTCCTGCTTGGAAGATGGGGGGGCATATTTACTTTTTGATGACACCTTCTTTCCAGGTATGCTCTAAATTGTTCCTTTTCAAAATGCTCTGAGGTAAAGGTCCCCACTGGTATTTCCACTGTACAGGTGATGAAATAGAGATTCAGAGGAGGGATATAATATTCCAACACCATCCAGGCAGGTGATAAGAGGTGGGATGGTAACACAGGTGTGTCAAATTCCTCACTCTCTTCCCAAGGTGATTCTTGAAACAGGCTGCCTGGGCTCATATCCTGGCTGGGTCACTCACTAGCTGTTTGCTTTTAGAAAAATTGCTTTTCTCTGCCTTATTGTCTTCATCTAAAAATTTAGGATAATATTATGGTTAACTTATAAGGTTGGCTAAGGACTAACAAGAGCAATACTGGTCAGGTAAAGACCTTGACCTGTAGCAGCTCTATTGTATGTCATTTTTCATCATTACCATCATCATCATCATCATCAATTTCTTTGAATACTTTTCGCCTTTTCTGAGGTTGTACAAAGGCTGAGTGGCTAAGAAGGGGAGCTGTCCAGGAATATTCCAGTATGACTAACTTAGGGAAGTTCTGGAAACCATGAGAAACAGCTCATCTCTGCTTCTATAACAATTACGTCTTTTTCCTACACAGTTTCTTTGAAAGGCTAAGAGGTTTCACTTCAGGTTTCCTGAGTTTCTGTACAGTAATTGAAAACTTTCTTTTCGTTCATATTTTTCTTCTGGTGGAAAAAGAGAGTAATGAGATAAAGACTGCTAGGAAATAAACATGTCAAAACAATGCTATTTTAGATGGTATGTCAGCAAGTCTCAGAAATGCCTCCAGGCATGTGAAAGTCCAGGTTGGAGCTATATCTTAACCTTGAATATAGCGATTGCAGGCTGACCCATTAGTAGAATCTAGGTTCCTTCTTGGGACATAGAGATAAGAGATAAGAGGACCTCTGTGTGATAATGGGAACTCCTAAACACACATGGGAAGGGGTCTTTGGAAAAATAGTGCTTCATACTATTTTTGTGCTTCATACTAGTCATGGGCACCATAGGGGTCACAACCAACAACATAAACTTGCTTTTCTTTCTGTCAATCAGTGGTACCCAAATGTCTTCCATTTGGGCATAAGTGAGGGCTTTCTCATAGAACTCATGACTCTTGAGAAGTAGAGTCTCATCACTTTGATTCGAACAAGAGCATGTCACTAGTGGTGCTGATGATCTGCACATCCCTACTTGACAGTTCTCTCCTCTAAGATCTCACTCTTCTTGTGTTGACACCACTGAGCTGGAATTCCCCATCAGAAATGCAGAGTTGGGGGGAGGTCTGTTAAACCACAAGCACCATGAGTGAAGGTATGGAGTCTAGACTTGGCCAAAGGGTGATGTGGGAAGTGTAGTTATCTTCCAGCTTCCTCCATTGGCTTTGGAATTTGCACTTCCCTAAGCTTTGGACATCTTGAATCTTTTTTTCTATAGAGAATCTGGGTAACAGGTCATGAGAGAAATTGGCTGTGTGCATTTTCTAGAATCCATGAAAGGCCAGATCCCAAGTCACACTATAGACCATCAATGCAGGGAAGGATTGTTTAACTTGTTTAAGAAGAAAACCTTATATGAAACATATCTATGGAGTTTTGAAATGATTTGCTTTGCTCAACCCAGAAGATTGGGCAGTGTTTGCCCATAGGTGGAGTGACCAGATGTGCTTTGCAGAAAATAGAATGGACATAATGGGGGATGTTGTGCTGAATCTGACCTATGAATCAAAATCCTGTATCTGGACTTTGATATCTCTGTGAAAATATCCCCTGCCTGATTTTATACTTTCTCCCTACTGATAATGTGAGATCTGAAAAATTTTCAGGAAAATAGGTTAAATATTGACATTCATTGCTGACATATATTCATAAATGACTAATTTGAAGAAGTGGAAAAAAGTCAGTTAAGTTCATATAAAATGAGTTTTATTGTTGTTTAGTAAATGACCTGCTCAAAAACAGCTTTGGGAAGAATTAAAAAAGAATCAGAAGAAAAAATAGCGCTCTCAGTGCTAACTTTGAATTCAAGATGTGAGTGAAAATATAAGTACTTCCCATTGTCTTATCATTTTTTTTAAGTCATAAGTATATCAGTGGTTTAACTTGGGTAGGAATCTTTATATAGTTGATTGCAGAAAGGAAAGGAATGAGATTTACTGAGTGGTTAATATGTGCCCATCATTTCCTCAACTACTAAATATTGATAGTTAGCATTTGTTGAGTGTGTTAGTGGGGGGCCAGACCTGCCCTTATGTACATTATAATCAGTTTTACTATAGTCTACTATAATGAAATGGAGGACATACACATTCCTAAAAATCACTACATCAGTAAAAAATAGATTACATGGGACCAATGGGAGTCAGGATCAAAGAATTCCAGTACTTCATCCATGACAGATGAAATATAAAAAGATAGGGACTTAATGAAAAATGGCAGCATCCCCACATGTTAGATGGTATAGACATACATCGATACTACCACAAATATGGAGTTTTACCTTTAAAATGACAAAAGAATTGTTTGTGGAAGTAGGTTTTTGGTTGCAGCTTGTGAGTGGCTATGAATAAATTGTTGAAATTGGGCAGAAAGTTGTGACACCAGGTTTGGAAGGTTATGGCTCATAACACAAGCAATGATATGGGCACACAGGTAGATGCTTAAAGGGTGTGCCTCTGTGTGTGTATGTGTGTATGTTTGTATGTTTATGTACTCTGATATAGCTTTGTTCAGTGATTTTTTTGTATTTGCCTAAGAGGTTTTTGAAGATGAAAATAAACCTACAATTGAAGAATGAAATGGAAAGTAAACCCAGAGTTCACACTATACTCAAATTGTTCCCTAAAGTATCAGTCACACTGGAACATATTTCATTTTCAAAGGCAACCTCAGTGTTGAAGGGATTATGCTTTTATCATCTCTTTCAAAGTCCAAAACCCTCAATAGTTATCCTCATTATCAATGAATCTTGAGTCACAGATTACACAATACATTTTGCAGGACCTCAAACAATAAGTGGCAGAGTTTGGATCTCATTTTTTGAGACTAAGATGGAATTCACAGCAAGTATCATTACCAAAAATAGCATCTATTCAATTAAAATTTTATTTTAATTATCTTCATTAATATTAATAGATGATTACCAAGGGCAGTGATTATTGAATTAATCCTTTATAGTTTCCATTCTACAAGGCACAACTTGAATAAATTTTGGTACAACCATTACAGTAAGTCTGAATTTTCAGATTTTCTGATGCAGGGATTCCAATTTGAGTGGGTAATTTTAAGGTCATACCTCTGGTAGTTGGTTATATTATTTTTCCTAGGGTTGCCACAACAAATCACCATAAAATTGGTGGCTGTGAATAGCAGAAATGTATTCTGTCACAGTTCTGGATACCAGGAATTAGAAATAAAGGTGCCAGCATTTCCAAGGTCCCTCCAAAAGCGTTAGTCTAATCCCTCTTAGATTCTTCCAGCTTTGCTTCTGGGAACTCCTGACATTCCTTGGCTTGTGGCTGCATCATTCAAATTTCTGTCTTTGATTCATAGAATCATCTTATTGGGTCTCTGGCCTTAAACTTACTTCTTTGATTTTTTAATTTTTTAATTTTATTTTTGGATTTTTTACACTGTATGATCGTATGATTGTTGATCCCCATGGGAATATCCCCCTCCCACCACACCCCCTCTGGTCTCTCTGCCTCCTTTCTTATTGTTGTTTGTCCATGTTTAGCCCTTTGGTCATTTTCCTCAATGTCCTCAATCCTGGTTGAGGGTGTGATTTCTTGGTACATGGTAGGGCATGTTGTTTAGCTTTCCAGTACTGCTTTTGCCTTCATAGGCCAATCTTAACAACTTTGGCCTGCATCAAGGCTTCTTGTTTCTTGGTGACTGTCATCTCTGTTGTTTTCTGTCTCATTTTGTTGCTCCTTCATGTTGTGTTTTAGGTCTTTTGGTTCTGGGAGTCTGACTCCCAGCCTTTTATTTTGTAGAGCAGCTCCTCGATGGGGACAGCCATGAGCTGATGGTAGGTCTCCTGGTCTCCTCCTTTGCAGCTTTGCTGGGGGGCAGCTGTCATTCTGCAGCTTTCCTCCCTGTAGGTCACAAACCCACAAATGACTGTACCTCTAGTTCCTAAAGTTAGTTATAGTTGCAAATAAGGTCACATTCACAACGACTGGGTAGTAAGAATTGCATTTATCTTTTAAGGGACACTGTTCAATAGGTACAATGATGCAATAAGGATTTATTTGTTCATGGTCCTTTGAAAGGAAATAGTGGTCTTTCTCCCTGCCTATGGAGTCATTAAGTTTTTGAACTGCAAGCAAGTGCATTCCACCCTCAACATTACAGAAGAATTATAAAATACTAAAGCTAGTACTTTTTACTCTTGGCACAACCTCGTTTTGCCATCTTCTGCCGAACTGTCTCTCCACAGAGGATGTCTATAGAGAAGTTACTATGGGGTTATCGAAATAGAGGAGCATTGTAGTAGCTGAAGGTAAGGGTCTTCTGGGCTCTGGGACACGCTAGAGGCTGAGGAAAATTTTGTGTTGCAGGTGTACCTGAAGACTAGAGATGTGCACAGAGAATGGGATTCATGTCTTTATGAAACAGCCCTTCTCCTTGTGATACAGGGTAATGATGTAGTTGAAAATTGAATAGGCGCCAAAATGCCCCTGGTGGGTGGAATCTGAAAGAACCACGGGAGAACATAGAAAGGGGAAGAGAGGGTGGAGACAAAAGGAAGGAGCAAAGAAAGGAAAAAAAATGAAAGGGGAGAAACGAACTGAGAGAACAGATCCATGTAACCTGGCCAGGGGAAGCTTCTCAAGAGTGAGCTGGAGGTGGCAAGGAGCCATGGTGACCAGCAGAAGAGTAGACGGTGTGGAGAGTGTGGCGCCACAGCAAGGTGGCATATTGAGCAAGTACCTGGAGATGGCCAGGGATTTGGAAAGCTAATTTGTGCATTAGCAATTGTGGAAAAAGTTTGAAGAGCCTTGGAGAAGCAGAGCAGCACAGAACACTGGAGAGAGAAGAAGCAAAGAGAAGACTCCAGAGAAGGACCGGACTTTGCAGGGTGCCTGAAGGTTTGGAGGGGCACCGTCTTAGGACTTTCTAACTATATGGTACTTGGGGTGAAATAAACCACTTGTGACTTTGAAAACTTTTCATTTTCCCTGTTGAATTCCCTTGTTAATAAAAGCCTGTTTTTGAACTGCATTTGAGTGGCAACTGCTAAGTGCAGGTGAGAAGGATTTGGTAAGAAAGCTGGGAGGCAGAGGCCTCAACTTAAAAGATTTTTTTCCTGTGGCTTGTTAGTTGGCAACTTCTGCCCCTCTTGACCCGGTATCACTTGGACTCAGAGAGGAAACTCTTAAAACCTCCAGCGTGGTCACTGTTTCTTAGATTTTTGACTTTTGTAAGAATCATCTGGAAAGCTTGGTAAAAAACATATTCTTATACTTAGACTGTCATTCATTAGGTCTAAATTGGAACCTGAGAATTGGGGCCTGGAAGACAACTTTCCAGGGAATGGCAGTACTGTTGGTTGGGGGGACCACAGTTTGAGTAACACTGATCAAGGTTGTACAAAAAAGCAAGTGTGTCAGGTTTTGCATGCATCTATGTCAGGGATATTCCAAAGAAAGGCAACTGAAAGTACTTAGCATGGCTTCTCATATGGGATCCTGTTTCTCAAGGGATATTAAATAGGACTGATTAAATAACTTGGGAAATTTTTTCATCCTGTTTCTGTATCTTCTCAGACCTTTCAGCCCATGTAGCAGAAGTGAGGTTTTCATTCAAGTACTACAGTTCTTCCCAGGCATAGCTCTGGTTTTCCCTCTTTTTCTGCCTTTTCTTCTATATCCTCTTTCCCCATGATTTTGATTCCCCAAATCCTAGGATCTAGGCTTTTAAAGAGAAAATTTTCCCCAGAGGAAGAGGCAAAAAGCAGAACTAGTAAGGCAGATCATACTCCCAAGTGATAAATTTTGTCTTTCTCAAGTCTATTAATATTTCACATCTAAATTCTACAGGGTAACTTCACTGATCCAAAGTGACCTGCAACCACTCAAGAGAATGTTTCCTTTTTAAATGACTTACTATATTGTTGAAGAAAAGTAAGGGTAGGGATATACCAAGCAGCTCCAACCTGTACTTTTCCCCACAATACTGCTGAAATAGGAAGTATTGTTACTCATAAAAGTCCACTTGAGACAAATTTGTTGATTATTTGAATTTCTTAATTTTTTTCTTGACCAGAAATTCTTGCTAACTGCTTTTGTCACATTCACTTAGTGAATCTAAAACTTGTTGCCTTATGTAACTGGCAGCTATGTTGTTTATAGCATGAACATGTAGAGTTGATAAAAATGATGGATGTATATTTATTCGTTTTCATCTATCATTTTTGTGAGGCAGCCATGTATAAGCTATTCTTTTTAAAGTAGTAAAACCCTTTTCTCAAAATGCATCTTAAGCAAAATCTTAATATATAAAACATAAACTGCTTGGACCTGGAGAAGAAGAAAAAGGGTTTGCTTCAGGCTTTTTCTATTAGCTAGTACAAAAGAAATACCCCCCCCATAGCAATTTGAGTGAATATTTTCCATATTCTTCCTAAATGGCACATAGCAAATGTCTTAAAGCATCAGGGACTCCCTAAAACCTGGGATGAAGAGGACTATGAGGTGAATGAACTGGTGGAGGAGAGGCCTTTGAGCAAATTAGCAGCAGTGGCTGCTTCCAAATGTTTATCAGTAGCTGGGATTATGAACTCTGTCACTGATTAAAGGACTGCATCATGGAATTTATATACCTTAATGACATCAGCTTCTGGTACAAATGGAAAGGAGAGGAAGTTATCATGTCAGGGCAATTGAAGTGAATCATAGATAATTACTAAGTTGTATTTCTGATATTCTGACTCTTTTTGGCTCTTTGCACCCCTATCTTCTCATGGGATTAGGTGCCTCCTATTAATTCCTGTTTGCCTAGCACTAGTCCTCCCTGATTAAAAAAAGAAGAAAAAAAAAGACAGGAAAGCTTAGAGAATTAGTCAATGAAATTCCCTAATAAATTACCTCACTATTTAGAAAAGGGGATGGAACAAGAGAAAGTAGCTTGTAACACCCATGGTTGCTTATATTTAAGAAACTGTGTCATTTTAGAAAGTGCCTCAGCTGCACTATAATAGTTAATCCTTAACTAAGTCCTCTGTATGATGATTATGCTCATTTTACAGATGAAGAAGTAGAGGCACAGAAAAGGACTGATATTATAACTGGAGATACTAAGAGGTAGATGCATCTACAGGCCACACTTCTGGCCAAATCCTCAGGTTCTACTCTGGGGAAATTTAAGAGAACATCTCTATACATAGCTTCTAACTTTGGAAACACTCCATGCAGGCATTTTTCTTTTATATCATGCAATTGAGAGAGCTACTTCTTTTTTTCTCTCTCATTCTCTCTTTCATCATCGCATAAATGATATCAAATTTGTCTAGATCTCTTTCAAGTGTTTTCTTTTTTTGCATCTTTCTTCTTTAAATATTTTTATGTTGTAATTATACACCAGTCATTGTATTGTGCTCCTTATTCCCCACCACACCCCCCACTCCCCTCCTTCCACTCTCTGGTCACCACAACTCCTCTCGCTGCAAGTCGTTGTTCTATGTTTGGCCCACGTGACTTTTCTTTTTTGAAAAATAACTGTTCTTCCCCCCCCCTGGGTGCCAACCTGCACTCCTGGACAGCAACAGATGAGGCTCAAAGGCCTGGCCCTCTGGGGAGCCCCCCAGTAGGGGATAGGGTAAATCCTGCACCACAAGCCTCTCAGGATATTGGGGTCTAGGGACCTCGGGGCTGGAGACCTTGACTTCCACCCTTTCAGTGTCCAGGGGTGGGAGCAGGGCACCCAAGGGACCTGTAAGAGGATTAGCCCCCACCTTCCAGGCCTGTCTTGGTGAGTTTTTTTGGGCTGAAGGCAGGAGCTGAGGTCCTTTTGAACCAGGCAGCTCCAGTGCACCCCTACTGTGGCTTAGGCGGCTGGTGGGGGTGGCAGGCAAGGGTGAGTCCTATACCACCAGGACCTTAGGATCTTGGGGACTCAGATTCAGGGATCTCAGATTGGGGAAGCCGGCCCTTGCCTCCATATGGGCAGGGGGTGGGGGCTGGGCACCTCTGCCAGGGTGTGGGTTTGGTGTGTGTGGGAGAGTCCCCTCTTGGGTTTACTCCAACCCCAATAGACCTACATTAAGGATGAAGAATACAGTCTTTCCAGCAGTGGCTATAATGCCAAGGAGAGGAAGTAATAACAACACTGGATGCACTCTGAACCTGGGGAAGATAGGCATGGTGTTGGGAACCAATGAGACAGGAAGGTGAAACCAGCAACTAAGGTGACCTGTCACAGATTCCTGCCTGCATCATCTCTGGCACTAAGGAATCAAACCCCGGGCCCACAGCAATGTGCAGCATTTAAGAGGCTCCCTCCTGCCAATCAATGGGGGAAGAAAGCCACCACAAGTGGCTGTGACCCCATGGCAGGACTGCTGACAAGAGAGAGGAGAGGAGCTCTATGTATGAACCACGAGGGGAAGTCTACCCCAGCTGCAAACACCCCACTGCCATTGGATGGGAGTTGCATTCCCAAGCCAGAAGACACAGAACCAGCGACTGGTGACAGACACCAGAAATGATTCCAGAGAAGTGAACCATATCTGCCCTACAAGTTCCCAACATGCTCAGCCTGACTATCTGCCTTAGCTACTCCTGCTGATCTTTTAAGTATTTTTACAATAAAAGAATTACAAATAAAATTTTTTGCTCATTTCCTATTTTCAGTTATTTACAACTTTTGGGAGACTTTGAGTCTAATGCATTTTTAGTCACTTTGTGTGAAATCTCACTTTATTTCATTTAACATTTTTATTTGGCTCAAGACAGCTTGTCCCATATGGTGAGTATATGCAAAACCCCACTTGCAGAAAGTGATTCTTTTCATTTGAATTGTTTTCTTGAAAAATTTATTGTCAGAACATTTCTCTGGAATACGTGTAATTTCTCTGGGGGTTTTAAGTGTGGGTGACAGGTTGTTCAGAGAAATTCTATTTGTGGCCTATCCTGGGCATGGCTATTGTCTTATATATTTAGCTTAACTTTGAGTATAGAGTTGATGCTCATTAATAATAAGCTAATAGAAAATGGATTTAGGGCAAACAAATGCAAGGCATAATGACATCCTAGATTTTTCAAATAACATTCATCACATTTATTTTAGTCTTCTCAAACTCAGCCAATATTTCAAATCAGTTCTGTAGTATAGAGGAGGTTAGGTGTGGGTCTGTTTCTTCCAAAATACTCAGTTCTGTAGATGCCTTTGGTGTGTGGGCTGAGGCAGAGACAGATATACGTACAGGGGACACTCTGTGGACAAGGCGTTTATTTTTCCTAGAGAAGGCACTCACTGGGACTTAACACATCTCCTGAGAGACTGTGTTAGTCTGAAAGAAGATAAAGGTTTTGTTTAATTCATGGGGTGAAGGAAGCCACAGGTTCTGTAGTTCAAAACTGGATCAGGGTCAATAAGGAGAAGGTAAATATATCCTCAGCAACTTTTTAACCCAGTAACTCAGTTTCATTCCTCACTCATATTCCCATCCTTCCAGAGAGACAGCAGAAACCTGACCATCCCTTTTCCTGTCCCCAGTCTCCCTCTAGACTTGCTTCTTCATTCCAGACTTGCTCAATCTATCAGCCTCTGTGCCTCCTAGGAAATGTGGTTCATGCAGACAATGGAATATTACTCAGTCATGAAAGGAAATTCAGTCACTTGCTATAACATGGATGAAGTTAGAGAACATTATGATAAGCAAAATAAGCCAATTCCAGAAAAACAAATTCTTCAGAGTTCCACTTACATGAGGAAGCAAGCACATAGAAACAAAAAATAGCATAGTGGTTGTCTGGGGGTGCCGGGGGGAGAGAAAATGGGATGCTGTTTGTGGATATAAAGTTATGCCACATGAGTCATTCTGAGAGCACTGCTGTTGCCACTGTCCCTTTCATTAACATGACTGTGTTGTATGCTTAAAAATTTGTTATGGGGGGTAGATATCATGTTAGATGCTCTTACTGCAATAATTAGAAAAAAGACAAATTTCATTAAGTTGTCTGAGCTCCAATTCACTTCTCTGGAAATAAGGATAGTGCCAACTTCATGTCTTTATGAGAACTAAATGTGTTAATGTTTATTGGGTGTCTGGCACATCACTGGCAGTGAGTATCAGCTTTATGCCCACAGAGAAATGTGTGTGGCATAGTGGTGAGTATGCTCTGAAGCCTAAATATGGATTCTGTCTTTGCCACTTGCTGGCTATGTGATGTGTGGGAAGTTCTTTCATCTCTGCATGTCTCAGCTTCCCAATCCACTGTATGGGGCCACAATTGTGTCTAATAGGAAGGACTGTTATAAGAATTAAATGAAGCAGTGAGTTAAGTACTTGGTAACCTTGTTACTGTTGCTGTTGTGGTTATTTTCCTAGGGAAATGCCTACAACCTCTCTTTGTTATTTCTTCATTCAATTCTATTCCTCTATGATTTTTCCTTTCTTGGTGGGAAATAGGTCTTCATTGCTGAACTTAACTAAGGAAAATGCTGATCTCCCCAAATAGCTATTGAGCAGTAATTTTCAAAATACATAGTAAACCCAAGCTCTACAAGAAAGGTTCTTAAACTAGGTCATTGCCACGAGGCTGCTTAGAGAGGGTGCTGCTGGGGTGATTTATGTCTGGGGGGATTATTAATTAAACAAAAGAGGGTCTGTGTTTTTGAAAAATGCTTCTGCTACAAAAGAACCATGCATGAAGAGGCAGAAAGAAGTAGATGTAATTAAATAGTATATCTCTATCTATCTATATATTCCAAAGATTATGCATTAAACAGATACATTTTTTTTCTGTGTTTCATGTTTTGGAGGTTTTCACAGATCTCTGCTTTGAGTCTGGAGTACTTGGCACACTAACTGCAAAGGCAGGGACTTGTACCCATGAAATTGCTATGTCAATAAGGGACCAGTTCTTGTTTTTAAGGAGGAACAGATGAAGGATACCGATTTGTGTGTGTGGTATGCATGCCCATTGTAGATGTGTGTCTTCATTGGGATTGGACCATGAATGTTTTCCACATAGGATTTCTTATGGGAACTTGATCAGGACAGGGATCTTCATGTCTGTGAACCAATTTTCATTACAGGGCCCTCTTCTGAGTCCTGTTGTGTCATCTGCTTGAGCTTTTTCATCTCATGACTTTGCATTAGATAAGACTTTTTTTTGGTGATAAGTGACAGAAACCCAGCTTAAAATATCATAGGATTTACCAGCTCATGTAAGCAAATTGTCAATGAGGCTCAAGTCAGTTGAAATAAGAGTTGAAAGTCACTAAGACTATGTTTCTTCATTTGTCATCTATGTTTCTTTTAACCTGTCAACATTATCCTGTCAGAAAAATTTTTACCATGGGGCTGGAATTACAGCAGTTCTTATGTCTTGGAAAAATTATTTTTTCCTAGTTTTAGCTTGAAAATTCCAAGGATGGTGATATTTGGATAGACTTGGGTTAAGGGCCTACCCTAGAACAATGAAATATAGCCATGAAGAAAGAATGTTGTGATTGATCCTGCAATCAATAGTTGGCATGGAAAAAGAGGAAGCGTGATTGATCCACAAAACACCACCACCCACTACAGAGGTCCAGTGATCTGCGATGAGAAAGTCCAATCAACAGTGCATTGAGTTCTTACTAAGACATCCATTGACTTCTTTTAAAATAAACATTAATTTCAGAGCACAGTAAAAGAGGACTTTTCTCTCATTTGTGCTTTCCAATGTGAGCACAGATCATTGAATGAAGAGAGAAACAGGAAGAGACAAAACAGAGTAGGTGATGAATTTCCCCAAGGCATAATGACTTTTATTTTCACCATTAGCCTCCTACTGGGCATCTTTGGGTATCTCTTAGTTGCCCTTGCTTTCTCTGCCTTGTCAGGAGAAAGTAATAGAATTTTCCATATGTTCTTGTCGTCTGTATATATCTGAAGCTACTTATGCACTGCATCATGGGTAAAATTTGGGTTAAAGATAATTGTAAATATGGTATTGATATTAACTGATGTTTTCCCAACATTGCAATAATGTTTGTTTTGTTTGTTGGAGAGTTTATTACTTTTTGATCAATAGAATGTGAGATTTGTGGGGGAAATTAGCATACTGAATAACAATTAGGCAAAAAATCAATGGCATTCAGACAAATACTGGACTTGGAAAAGTCCCATAGGCACACCAATCTCTCTCTCTCTCTCTCACACACACACACTTTAAAAACCGTAATGCATCTCATTTACAATTCTAAAGGATGGGGTGGGGGGTGTCTGTGTAATTCCTGTGAACAGAAAAACAACAGGACCCTAGAAATTGTCTGTGGAGATTGTTTTCAGGAAATCATGATCTTTGCATTCTGAAAAACCTGAGACATCAATATCCACTAATTCTATTTACATTCTCTTTATATTTGGCTTAATTAAGAGTCACTGAATGCTTCCCCTTCACTTGCTGACTGCTGAGTGCTGCGACTAAGAGGGGAAACAGAGAGAGCCAGGTCCAGCCATAGTCTCATATCTAATTTTTTCTTCCTTCAGTACTGTTCATTGAATGAGCAGAGCAAAACACTTTAATGCTCTGTCATTGGATCATTGTCAAATAAATCAGGAGGCTTCAGCAAATCTTTCACTCCTAAACACCAGGTAGAATCCCTGAAGCTGCAGTTGGTCTTTAAGACTTTGCATGGGGCACTTCTAGTGAGAGAAAACCTATGATGTCTCCAGGTCACATCTTCCTGTGACCCTAGTAGCTCACATATGCTCCCTAAAGCTCATGTTTCAAGCCTGTTCCCCATCACTCCTGGTGGAGCCTCTGGAGTTAGAAAGATGTGAGGAAAGAAGGAAGCTCTGAGTCATTTATCGCCTTGTAAGAGTATAGATCATTTCATCATCGATAAATCAAAAAATTATAGATCTTTTCTCTAGGACAGGTGGTCAAGACCAATTCTATCACTTTCTGAGCACCACTGTGTGTGAAGCTTTGGGAGAAGCACTGTACATGTATGTATTAGTTTACTCATTCTTCTGGCAAACCTTGGAGGTGATGGTTATCATTAACCCCATTCCTTTCCCACATTAATTTCCCAGTATGAGAAAACAGAGAACTCATGAGTTTAATGTCCTAGAAAGTGTGAGAACCAAGATTCAAATCCAGAAGCTCTGTCTCCAAAGCCAGTTGTCACAAATAATTTTCTCTAGAAGCTCGATGTTCTTTGCACAGGAGGTAGAATGTATAAAAAACTCAAATATTTCAAAACCTGAATTTGGACTGAAGGGTCTGCTGCTGAGTCTGGTGTGGACAACCTTGAAGGAAGCCACACTGAAGCAGTTCCAGTTCCTTTGTTTTCTGCTTATTGGAGAGAAGAAGCCACATAACTCTGGAGAACTTACATATTTATTTATCATGGCCATGCGGCTTATATTAAAAATCACATAGTGACTTCTTATCACATAGTATCTCAAGTGTATGTTTTTCCCCATATTTGGATTGAAAGTAACTATCAATAGTTTCCAATATTAAACATCTAGAAAGCAGTACACAAAAATAAAAATGGCTGTGTTTGGGTGATCTAGTTATGGGTGACATTTCCCCCTTCTACCTTCCCTTCTTTTTATATTTCTGTTTTTTTCTTTCAGTTCTTTAAAATTTCTTTTACATGACTTCAATTACAAAATGAATGCATTTTTTTTTTATAATTTAAAATTTTTTTTGTGGGAAAACAAGTTACATAGGTATACATATTACAATACCATAATTACAAAATTATAACCATTGAATGCATGTTTCTTATTAAAAAATAAGAAAAAGGCAAACATTGTAAAGGTCTATGCAACCGAGAGCAAGCATCCTTTCATGTCTCCTCTTCCACCCCATATTTCTACGTTCACATCTCTCTTTCTTCCCCTCAAATTCCATTTCTTTCCTGAGAGATGGTCACTTAGGAATACATATTCCTAGATATTTCTGTAAGCATTACACTCATCCCTCTCTGCACACACCCCTCACATTTCTATTTTTACACTGATGAGATTCCTACTATTCTACAACCTGCTTTTTTAATTTTGCTTCCTTTTTCTTTCTCATATATGTAAAATCTAATTCCTTGTCAATTTAAATAGAATTGCCTCACTCTTTTTAATGATGGCCTATATGACTATATTGCTTTACACAATATGGGTATGCTTCAACTTGTTTAGCTATTCCACTGCTAATGAACTTCTGTATTGTTCCCAACTTTTCACTCTTTATACAGAGTTGCCATTCTTATCCTCTTCATTAGTATGTGAAAGTATTTTTTTAGGCTAAGTTGCCAGAAAGAAATTGCTAGGTCAAAGATTTGAACAGTCAAATGTTTGCTTGTTAGCATTTATTTACCATTCTCTTCCTCTTGAGTTCAGAAAGACTCATACTCCAGCACCCTGTTGTTGTCAAAGAGATGCTTCATATTTTTGTGAATTTCTTCTTACTGACACATGAATCACATTCTGATTCCTTGTTGAGCGATGGAAACCCATCAGCAAAGGACTCTGGTCCTGTCGCTGCATCCCAAACACCCATCCTTTCTAAGATGAAGACATGTCAGCTTCTTCAAGAAATAGAAGGCTTCTGACTGTGAGTTCCTTGAAAGTATAAGCCATGTTTCATTCTGGTCTCCTGAGCCTCCAGCAAATACAGTTTAGAGATGTTACTAAGTATGTATTTGTTGGGGTAAATGCAATGATTGACATACAATACAATCTCAGCACTTATTTTTGTGATGCATCTAAGAAGTATTCCCTGTGAACTTTGCTGAAGTATATTCACAGCATTGGTCCATCTCCCAGTGGACAGTGACATCTGTATATCATAGTGTTTGAGGATTCCAGAGGATTCATTGCCATGTCTGAGAATCTTCACTATATATCATCCTATCTGATAATTCCTTCTGGAATAGCACTGTAGCTGAGAATTTCCTTCTCTGCATGCTTGTTCAGAAATCAATGTTTAGAATAATGGTTCTGCTTGGCTCTGAATTGGGCTGGTTAATAACCATTGCCAGGGAAATCAATCAAATCTATGATATCTTATTACTTACACTAATTTAATCACAGGGAACAGATCACTGTTCCAGTTCAAAGGGCAAAGAGAATGTGTGGTGTGTGTATGTGTGTGTGTGTGTATGTGCACGTGTATATGTGTGTATGTGAGAGAGGGAGAAAGAGAGATACTTTAAGCAAAAAAGGCAGTGAAATCCCAGAAAGAATAACCTCTTACTATAAATTTCTGCTCTGAATTATTATAGGCAATATTCAACTGAACTTTAATTTATCCTGAAAAATATAGTTTTATTCCAATTTCATTCTGAGAGTATTTGTATTTTAAATAATGTTTGAGACCAGAGAAAGCAACTGCTAATTCTCTAATCATACAAATTAACTGAGTGTGATCTGTAGTAAAATGACTCACATGATTACTACAGCCCACTCAGCTGGCTTGTCCTGGGTAGATGATAAAATTATAGATGGGCAAGACTGGGTCTGTGAGTGCTGGAATTGAAGGTGGCTCTGGGTCTCCATGTACATGGTTTGGTCTATGTCAATCTCTCGTACTCCCATCTCTGAACTGGGGAGCCATACCTTTCCATCTACCCATCCTATTCGCAAGGAGTCCTAGCCTCCTTGAATTCTTTTTTGAAGCCCTCCTGATTAGGTTCCTTATTCTTCCATTCAACTTATTTATAGTCAATCAAGTTGAGCCTCTGGAGAGGCCCTGATTATCTGGTCTCTTCCATACCTCCTTCTATCAGGGATTCCCTCTCCTATTCCATAAGGGTTCAGTTGGAGCTTTTAATCAGAAGCCATGCTCCTTTGCCATCACATGGTCTGCACAGGATCAGACCCCACCCTGAACATAGGGGTCAGTCCAGGATGAACCTATTACTCATGCACGGGCAAGAAAAATCCTGAGGTTGCAAATGGTAAAGATGTGAAGCTACAGCTTCCATCCTAGTATCTTTTCTTATTGTACGCTCTGTCTTAGTCCTTTGTTTCTGTTTCCTGAAGTTTCCCCTTCTTTGATCTTTGGTTCTAAAGGAGAGATGACAAATTTGATCTCAGGTCCCAAACCCAGTTGATTGGCAGTGGCTGCAGGAGTGCTGTGTTAAAGTCATGCCTGGGGTCAGCAGGAAAAGAGATCTGCGATCAGTTAGTTATGTCTGACATGGGGACAAGAGTGGCAATAAACAAGTCAGGTGCTTTCCATCCCTTACCTAGTGACATATCTTATTTCTTCTCAGCGACTGGTATGAATCCAGGATTTAGGCAGCACCCTATTTCTATCAAGAGTCACATTTGTCACCAAGAAAGCCACAATGATCAACTCATGAGCCTGGCCAACTAGAGTTTTGCCCTTCAGATGTTGACATTAATTCTTTGGGTCCTCAAAGGCTTAAGTCAGCAGAATAAATGATGTTAAAGAGTATAAATCCAAGTGGGCCAGGAACATAAAGAATGGAAGGCGTAAACAACTACAGCCATTCTGACAAATGTAAGGAGTGAGCAGCAAAGGCTGAGAGGCTCAGGGTTATGTGCTCAGACCCACTCAGGAGCAAACTCCCTTCAAAAAGCTTTCCAGCTCAGTTTCCAGGGGATTGATTTTGTAGCCTCAGAGTCCATGGTGCATGCACATGCTAGGTCAGGGGCCATGTATGCCTTCATGCACCCACATCTCCTATATTTGCTAGATAAGATGTGTTTTGTAGTTCTTTGTTGAGAAAGAGAATGAATAAACTTGCAAATTAATGCATGAACTTCAGCACATATCAGGAGTCAAAACAGAGCTGAGATGTATGGAATATTGCTCAATAAGTGGTAGTCGAGTTTGGAAAATAAATGTTCGGTTGTTGACATATTTAGGAGCTGTGATTGACAGATTTGGTGGTGGAGAGGATGATTAGAGAAAGGGAAGAGAGAAAGTAAGAAGTTTCTCAGGCTTATGCCTGGGACAACTGGATTTGGGTGGAGACATTCACCAAGAGACTCTTCTGAGGCATGAAATAGAGTATGATTATTCTATTTCTGTTACTGGCCACTTGTCTGTCTTCCTTTCAATCTACTGAGGGAGGCATGGTGTCTATTTTGATAACCACTGAATTCCCAGAGTCTAGCACAGTGTCAAGACATAGTAGATATCTAAGAAACACCAAGCAAGTTCCATATGGATTGGCAATATCTATCCATTGATGAGAACAAAACACTTAGTATAGAGGGTGACATTACATTTCATCAGGACAGAGGAACATGAACTCCAAAAGCTGCACCCTTTCCTTTAGGGTGGACTGGATGGGGAGTAGATGCAAGCCCTGCTTCTAATGGCACAAAACTGCTTCTGTTCTCCTAGAGACCTACCAATCTTACCATGGCATTAAAATGCAAGTTTTACATGAGCTTCAATTACTGAAAGTCTATATGGAGTTTATGAGGCTTAACCCATAGCTGGTTCCTGTTCACAGTCAAAGGCCAATGAATGTTCAATAAAAGCTGCAAACAGTTTTCCATTATTTCTGATGGATTTCTCTGTAAGATGACAGGGTGTAACAATAGTCAATAGCAGGACAGCCATTCTTGAAGGTCTTTGTGCCAGACATAATATATTAAAAAAATAAGAGGGAAGCATAAAATTTAGCATATTGGCCTGTGATTTGGGAGTATACAGAGGAAAGCTCTTCTTGAAACTAGACTAGACTATGCACGAATCCCTCCTGTGGAAGCTGACACATAATCGTAACTCAACAAACGTGTCAAGAGTGGTTTAACGGGAGCATATTAGTGAAGAAGGGAGCATAGGACTCAGGCAGTTCTTCATCTCGTGTTCTGTTAAGTTTTGAGGTTTGAAATCTGATGAACTATAATGAAGGGGCATAAGAGTTGAGAAAGACTGTGATTCATAACAAAACCCTGTCATCTTGACCTCACATAACTTCTCTGCCACACTGAAACTGTTAAACCCTATGTCTGGGAGTGCTCACCCCAGATGATTCCCATAACCTTTTGCAGGTTGAAGAATGAGCCCTCCACATGTGTGCTTACTGAAGTCCTAATCTTTGTTATGTCATAATATTGCCTTATTTGGAAGTGAGGTTATTGTATGCATAATTATGCATGATTTAAGATGAGTGACCCCTTAACTAATTTGACTCGTGTCCTTAGGGGAAAAAAAAGAAATTTGGAGACAAATTTACATATGAGAAGAACACCATGTAGGTGAAGGGAGAGATTGGGGTGATGTGTCTTTAAGTCAAGCACTATCAAGGATTTCTAGCAAACCAGATACCAGAAGAAAGTCGTGGAATAGATCATTTCCTTGCAGCCTGCTGAAGGAGACTGCTAACACTTTGACTTCACACTTCTAGCTTCTGGAACTGTGAAACAATATATTGATGTTGCCTAAACCACTCAGTTAATGGTCCTTTTTAATAGCATCCCTAGTAAGCTAATATACCACCACAGTCCTTCCTACTTCTCTGGCTGCTCCTTCTCAGGTTCTTGCGACTTCCCTTTTTATAAAAAAAATGATACCCTAGAACTTGGTTCTAGACTTTCCTCTGATTTAATACATCCTCCCCAAATGATTCAGCCTCCCATTTCATTTGCTTCACTAATGCTTGGTACTTGTTCTGACCCTGGGAGAGTGCGGATTGAAGATTGGGATGCTGCTATATGTTGGATGTGAAGGGCTACTTTAATCCAGGAGGACACCCAGCATCAGCTGGTATGCAAATTAGTTAATTAACTCATGCCTCTAAGACTTGAATTTCAGAGACACTATAAGGTTTGTCCAGTTTTTTAATGCTCATGGGAAGCAAGCTTACAGGACTCATTCATAGATATCAGAGATGTATTTTTTGCAGGTGTAGTCATTGTGGATGTTACCAGACAAAATCAGAATCATCTAGGTAGTAGTCTCAGCGGTATTACAAGAATCATTTGAGAATCATGAAAAATACCAAGTGGAAGGTCCATCCTAAAACGAGATATGTGGATGGGGCTGGGCACCAGGATTGATTTTCTAAAGCTCTTCAGTTAATTGTGGTATACAGCCAGGGCTGAAAGCTACTGATTCAATTCAGTGAATATTGTTATTTGCTAGATCCCACCCCCAACCCCTTTTTTAGAGATTAGGTCTCACTGTGTTGCCCAGAGCTGTCTCAAACACAGACTCAAGGGATTCCTACTCTCAGCCTCCCAGGTAGCTGGGATTACAGGGGTGCACCACCATGCCCAGACTAGATATTCTTTTATGGAGAAAATGTTTGACTTAACAACTGATTGGGTATTTCTTTTTTCTTTTTGGTGATGCCCCAACACGTCCTTGAGTGATTGTGGAGCAGAAGTCAAGTTGGCATGTGATTTTTATTTAAAGAGGGTTAGATAGGAACCTTTGAACTACTCAAGAAAAAATATTGATTATTATTTTAATAATTTTTTATTGAAGCAACAATAAATCTATTTTCTGTAAGAGTTGTTTTATTTTTATTTTTTTTGCTTTGTTTCTCCATACTCCACATATTAGTGAAATCACACAGTATTTGTATTCTCCCTCTGATTTAGCATAATCCCCTTAAATTCCAACCACAATATTGCAATGTGGCACATTTTATTTAAATTATATTTGTATTTAGATCTTGTTAGCTAAATACTAGGAAACTTGACTTCAGGCTAGTTGCTTTCATTTTGGTTATGCCTTATAAAGGGAAAGACATGAAAAAATGGTCATATTCATCCTGTGAACACTAGTTACAACAATTGCCCAGAATATCCCAACCATAAGGAAGCACATGGTGATGAGTGGGGTCTTACATACCTAGGAGAGTATTCCCTGGTTGGCACTATGGCACATGCAGGAGAAAACTGTCCTTAGGTATGGAACAAAGAAGAACAAATTAGACTTAGGCATTTGGACTTCAGAGAGCAGCCAGAAGTGTAGCCTCCAAAGCTCCTGCCTGTTCTGAATCAAAAGGAGACAATGAAGGTGTGAGAAAGGGCCTTGCTCCCTCACATACATGTCCTGTATTCTTTTTTTTTTTTTTTTTTTGAGAATAGGTGTCGCTATTTTTGCCCGTAGAACCACGGGCTCTCGTTGCCCAGGGTACCACAGACTCAAGCAATCCTTAGCCTCAGCTTCCCAGGTAGCTGGGATTACAGGCGTGCACCACCAAGCCCAGCTATTTTTTTGGAACTAGGTCTCACTATGGGCCCCAGGCGGGGCTCGAACTGTGATCCCTAGCCCTGGCTGCTTCATAGACTGAAGCTTACAGGCACGAGCCACTGTGCCCGGCCCCATGTCCTGTATTCTGACTCAGGGCTAACACTTCAGACAGAACTTGACATACTTCAGTAGCCTTGACTTGGAACTGGAGCCAGCTAAGGATTGTACCTTATAGGCCTGCTGTGGTGACTCAAGATCCTGTAACTTGGTACAAGAGTAGAGCCATGTGCGAAAACTCATCAAAGGAGCAAAAAAGATAGATTACTTTTCCTAGGCAGTGGCCACAACTTGTCAAAAAAGAAATAGCCTGCTGGATCTGTCTGTGTATGTATGTATTTATGTGTATACACACACACACACTCACACATATGTGTGTTTAATAAGTATGTTGGGAATTGGACTTGTTTCATTATTTTAAGTAGTCAACTGATCTATAATAAAGAGCTATTGCCAAGTAAGTGTTACTCAGTGAAGGAAAGGATTATATTTCTGTTAAAAACATGAGCCTGTATATCTGTGAACTGGTATATCTGGCCAGGGTTATGCCTTTTCTAGGCCTATGCAAATAGGTTAGTCCAGTCTTCTCATTTGACTAATGAATCTATTGAGACTTGGGGGGAGAGAGCAAGAGCTATTAAAAATGTGGATTTGGAGCCAATGTCTTTCCCTGGAGGCTTTTTGCAGTGAAGACAAGTGAAAGCGGAAGCTTGCAGCTGAGGAGGAACTCCATGAGGACATATGCTGATGGCTCCACAGGACAAAAAACTATAGCCTCAGGGCTTATCTCTGTCCTTATTTCCTTTCATTGTTCCTGAGACCTTGGCTTTGTAGTAGGTCCTCCAAGCTGCCATTCCCTTCCCTTCATGCTGTGTCTTTCTGGATGGGGAGTTGATGTGACAGTAGGCAGACCCAAGGAACAACTAAGAAGTCCCTCCCTGACCATTCCCACCATCCCTTTCCCCTCGCCCCGAGTTGTGTATTTTAGTTTGGTTGTCAGCTTGTTTTGACTTTTCCTCTTGGCCTTTTGTTTGTTTTTCCTATGTCCCACATATTAGTGAAACTATTTGGATTCTGTCTTTTCCTTTCTGACTTGTTTCTGCAATATAATTTCTTCTAGGTACATCTATGTTATCACAAATTCATCAAATTTGTCATTTTTAATTGATGAGTAATATTCCATCGTGTATATATACCACAGAGAACGTTTGCACATTTTGGAAGGAAGCTAGGAATCATCCAGAGTGATCCCCAAGCAAGTCAGACTGCATGGGCCCATACTCCGTGCTGCCAGTTTTTGAGCTGAAATCTTGACTCATTTTCTCCATCTGTAAAATGGAGTGATAATCATAATACTTAACCTCACGATGCAGTATTGAGAGTGAGATGGATTACTGCTTGAAATGCTTAGAATAAAGCCAGGAATAGAATAACTGTTCATACAAGTTAGCTAGTATCAGACTTGTGGGGAATTAGTAGGGAAATTTGCCGCCCATGTCCTGCTAAGATGGATAGTCATTTCTTCATTTAGTCACAAAATATTTACTGAGGTCTATTGTGTGGTAGGTCTCATTTCAGGAACTCACAAATGAATTGTAAATATGTCCTCTCTTTCAAGGACTTGGGAGGACAAATAGGTTTTTTATGACACAAGAAGTAAAAAGAGAGGGCAGAACTGCTGGCCAGATCGGGTACAATTGGACATCTTCATCTTTGGTCCAAGGATCAAGCCATAAAACTGGAGCTCCCCTGAGATTAAGAGTGGAGGCAGTCACACTCCCAGGGTACATTCTGAGTGGGGGGCAGGAAGGTTGGGAGATTTGGATGTGAGGCTGATTAAGTTTTTCACAGAAAACAGTCTACTAAAGTTCAGGTTCTTCACCTCAGTCCCAGGAAAGTGGGAAACAGAGGCCATTGCCTCCTTTCACACTCAAGGGTAGTTATCCTTTGCCATCCTTTGTGCAACAAGTAGACAGTTCCCATAGGAGCATCATGTGCTGGTCTCAGATGGAAAGAAACATTATCTGCTAAGGCCTCCTGGGTTCTGGGCCATCAGGTCTGAACAGCATGTAGCTTTGTGGGAGCAGGGTGGCTGTGTTCTCAGTCTGCTTTAGATGGCAATTCTAGAATCTTTTCTTGGCAGAACTGGGCTAGATCTTGGCGATAATTTAATTCAATCCTATCATCTTATCTTGCAAAGAAAATCCCTTAAAATGAGAGAGGACCAAGTCTCCTTACTCTGCTTTATTCTGTTAGTCTCTCCGCAAAAATCTCTTCTTCCCATTGATAATCCATGACTTCCACCCCCATGAACAGTCCGTAGGGAGCTGCCTCATCCTCTTATGCATGGTTCATATACTGAGAGATCTATATCAGTGTAAAGTTTAGCCCATTTCAACTACAATAGAAAGTTGTATCCATAGTTGTCAGATTAGAGCATGGGATGCACTTAACATTTTTTTTAAGTTAAGAAAAATAAATTTTTATTTTATTTTTTATGTATAGTTGGAGACTTAAGAGCAATCATCATCAGCACCATCATCAATATCATCATCATCATCACCATCATTATCAGTGGCAGCATGGTTAATGCTCTGCTAGAGAGTGGTTCTCAGAGAGTCTTTGCAGTCCAGCAACATCAGCACCATCTGAGAACTGGATAAACTGTGAACCTCAGGGCCCATCCTAGCTCTGATTAGCCAGACACCATGGAGTCAGACTAAGAAGTCAGCTTTATCAAACCTTTATAGGAGTCTTATATGTGCCGGAGTTTCAGAATCATTGCTGCTAGACTGTGCCTAGAGCTTTCAAAACACTATCTCATTGATTCCTCATAGTAACCCTCTATGATAAGCATCATTTTTATCACCACTTTGAGAAAACAGACACAGAGAGAGATCACACTGCTTGGAAGAGGTAGAGCAATGTCTTGGTCTGCCTTTATTTGATAGTCCCATATTACACCAACATGTCAATATCTGTGTCTCTGTTTATCTTCACAAATCTGCATTGCAGAAAGGAGAGCATAGTAAATCCTAACTTAACTACTCCCTACATGGTCATAGAATCACTACTTCTTTGTACTTAACTCTGTTTCTTTTAGTTTCTGTTTGTGAGGTTTGAGGTGGTGGCATGACTTCAAATCTGGCCTCATCTTCCCTTGAAGTCAAGTCAAGATTACTTTCTGTGGCAAGAGAAAAGGAGTAGGCAGAAGAGGACAAAGCTGGAATAGCTGCAAAATTGGGAAAGGAGGGATAGAGCTGAAATAAAAAAATAGAAGAAGTGAGAAGGGACCATGATTCTGTGAAACAAATACAATGAGGGCAATTTTACTGCTGAGCAAAGGAAAACCCAGGAAGGCTGTATGATGGGTTTGATGCCATTAATTGGAAAATGGAGGTCCTGGCACATGCTTTGGTGGTTTGGACTCTAAATTTAGTGCTTTTTCCACTCCAGTGCAAGTGGAACAACTGTTTGTGAAAATCAACAATATTAGGCTAAGAGGAAACACCTCCAGGTGGGAGGATTTCTGTTTGGAGATTCATAGTGACCTTCTGGGGATGGATGGGCCCATGGAAATTCAAGGCACAGCTATGGTGTTGTGGGGTGTGTGTGTATGTGTGTGTTTAGTGGAAAGGTGTATCTATACGTGTATTTGTCTGGTGCAGACACACACATGCAGATAAATCTGTGCTAATTAGGGTTTTTTCCTGAGATATATAAACAATTGCTATATAGGTAAGCCTACATCTACATCAATGCTTAGGTCAGTATTAATGTCAACATCAGCAGTTATATCTACATCTGTTTACTGTAAGCTCACACAATCACAGAGACAGAGAAAGCTCAGATTCTGCCATCTTCAAGCTGGAGACCCAGGAGAGATGGTGGCCCCATCACACCCTGCTGGCCTGTCCCCAGCACAAACAGATCCAGGTATTCCTTGAACACAGTCAGGCAGAGAGCGAACTCTCCCTGCCTTTTGTTCTTTTCAGGCCCCCAGTGGATTAGCTGAGACCCCACCTCTGCACCGCTCCATATTGGGGAGGGCCATTTGCTTTAACTCAGTCCGGTGACTTAAGTGCTATTTCATCTAGAAACACCCTCACTGACACACTCAGATAATGTCAAAGCAAATATTGGGGCATTCTGTGATGCAGTCAACATGACCCATACAATTAGGGGGGGAGAGAGAGGCAAGAGAGAAGAGAGAGAGGAGAAAGAGAGAAAATGGGGGAGCGAAAAGAGAAAGAGGAGAGAGAGAAAGGAGAGAAAGAGAGGAGAGGAGAGAAAGAGGAGAGAAGAGAGAGAGAGACTGGGAGTGGATGGTTTTCAGATTGGATTCTCCATCAGATTGCTTTTCCTATTTTCCACTATGCAGTGGGATCTCCTTTCCTCCCCCTAACTCTTGGCAAAGATGTCTGATGACTTCAAACAATAGTAACGGTACGAACATGACTTCCAAAGCTCTATCATAGTAAGGATTTGGCTCCCCCACCCCTGGCAAGCCAAGTATGGCTGTGCTGCTGCAAGGAAGTTTAACCAGCTCACAGGAGGGACCAAGGTCCCCCCTGCCAGTTCACATCCAGCCCCAACCACCAGTGGTGTGTTTGAGAGAGCCTTCAGATGACAGCAGTTAACCTTGGAGTCTCAGAACCTACAATGTGGAGCAGAATTAAGCCACCCACTGAATGCTTGAATCCTGACCCACAGAATCCCAGAGCAGTGGTCCTGATTGTTTCATGCCTGTCCCTCTGCCATGACACAAACCCAGACTTACAGAGCTATTCAGAGCTCCCTGAATCCATTACTTCTCCAAACATCTCTCAGCAAGAATGCTCTTGACCTTGGAGAGGTTACACAGGTTCACAGTCACAAAAAGGTGAACACGTTGAGTTACATGGAATGGTTTTCTTAAAGTAAATCTATTCAAGTTTTAGAACTATTACTTCCCTTCCCCACTCCTTTTTGTTCTTTTTTTTTTTTTTTTTACTAAAATATCTACCCTTCTCACATTTGGGTGATAAAAATGTCCTTTCTTTAGTGAAAAAAAAAATGACAGTAACTTGTTTGGTTTCTGTTACTGTTATTTTCTTGTTAAAGTCCTTACTAGGCAAAACAAAAAGTTGGAGGCTAAATGCTAGCCCCCCAATTCTTTAACAAAAAGTCTGATACTTGAAATAAAAGTCTGGGAACCACTGATCCACATAATGAAGTCCAAGCCACTTAGAATGGCATTAAGAATGTGATGCTGTTGAGTTGAATCCTATTCTAATTGTATGATAATCCGACCCATCCACAATGAGATTCAACACTAAGCCCTGTAGGTAAATTATGAACTCCTGAGAAAATGAGAGGCTTGGTAGAGCATTATTTCTTGGGAAAATGTGTTTTAAGACACAAACTATCGACTTAGGTTAATTTTTAAAACACAGGCTACTTTGAAGTTCGCGTTGTGAGTTCATAAATAATTAACACAAAGCCATATATCCTCTCAAATATACATGCTCAACTCACACTTGGACTCATTCCCACACATACCTAGGTGAGGATGCCTACACACAGACAGACACACCAGTGTACCTCCTGACTGGAAAAAGGCAAAACTTGACTCTGAGATCCAGGGAATCACCATGGAGCTGATTGCAGTTCCCAGCTCCCTCTCCACCAGTCTCTGCAGACTTGCTTTTGGAAGGTCTTTCCCCAAAGTCTCTGAGATAAATCTGTGGCTTGATAATTGAGAAAGAGCCAACGTGGATCCTGCTTACGTAACTCATCCATGCCCTTGACTGCTCCCCCTTGGATTTGTCCATGAACAGCTGTGCATTCTCTGGACCAAGAAGAAACCGTACCCCCAGCCCTCTGGTGCACAAAACATTTGCATTGTTCTGGACGGGCACCTACTTGGGTTTGCTTCAGTTAATCAGTTGCCTGCCACCTAGTCTGGATAATAGTTCATTTCAGATTGATTGACCTCTGTCTCTTTCAGTTGACTGGTATTTGGTGATTCGAAGAGTGATAAATAAACATAGGATTCATAATCACAGCATGCATGATTAGAAACACATTCAGAACATTTCAATTCAATTTGCATTTAAGTCTGGTTAACCTGGGGGGCAAGCATGTTAATCTTCACACAATACAGATTGATTGCTGATTTCTTTAATTTTTCTGCCTTCAGATGACAAGCCCCAGAAGCCTGGAACTTGTCAATTTAAGATAGCACCTAAGGAATGCTATTAACTGACTTTAGAAAAAAAAAATCAATTTGGAATATATACATTACTACCGTGTGAGGCAAGAACATAACATTCTACCCCAGGGAAAAGCCCAACTTATAACCTTCTGCACTCCTGAGATAGTTTGGTGGCTCTATTAAACTTAAAGTGACTTGGGAGGTCTTAGTGGTGATGCTGGTCCCTCTCTTCCAACCAGACCTATTGTTTAGCAGAACAGTGGATATTTACCAACACAGATGATTAATTAGAGAGAGATTTTTTATCAATGTAAGGATTGGGACCGTGGAAGCAGGAGGGGATATTTTTCCTTGACCTCATAATCTTTCATTTGTCTTCCAAGGGGTGAGATTTTCTTACTCAAAGTGTACATGTACTCACTGCTTGCTCTGGAAAATGTCTAAGAATGTGGACAAGTCTCCCTGGGTCTCCATGGAAGAGGTGAGTAATTTTGTCCAGGTGTATGGATTTCTGTGCTGTGGCCCATGCTTAATCAGAGTGCTACAAAAAGAAAGACGCAGACCTGAGAGGTGTTTTGGAAGAGGAACAGGTAGTTTTGGACAGAGGAGGTAGGCTCATTTCTTATCGAAGACCTTGTAATTCTATTTTCTCTCTCTGCTTTCCAGAGTTAAGAAACCTCTTTTCTGATTGAGATGATGGTTTATGGGTGACATGATAGTAGGAAAACTTTGGGGTATACAATAATGTAAAAAATATATATGTAATAAATAAATATACATATATAAAGAGATCTCTTTTCTAGTAGTTTATGTCAGAGAGAGACAGAGACTTTGATCAGTTAATCAAGATACCTCAGTTACTGAGTTAGAAGAGAACCTAGAGTTTTTTGATTTGTAAGTTAGATTTGACCCACAAAATTACAATGCTTCTGCCTTGTAGAACAAGGTACTCTTTTGTATTTTATTCCCAGTAAGTCTGTGACTGGGTCATTCTCATTTTTGAATTTCAGAGCAGGTCTATTGAAGATAAAAACCATGCCTCTGAGATTTGCTTGCTCAAACACAGCCGTTTTGGATTTTTTTCCCCTGATTTGCTTTTTATTCCACTTCCTTTTCCCTTTCTAGAAGCAACACAATGCTTGCACACATTCTGAAGTTGAGTTTTGGTGACTTTAGCAGAAAGCTGGCAGAAAGCTGACAATTTCTCTCCCTTCACCAGGGTGGTGGAGGGTGAGGATGTTCATGGTTTCCAGTGCCACCTCCCTGGCCTGGGATGTATCACCACTGAGCATTCCCAGAACTCAACCAGCTTTCAGTAGCCTCACCAACTCAAGTGTCACTGAAAAGCAGTAGATATCAGGGACTGACCTCAACCCAAGGAACATCTCATTCAGTGTGGTCTGCTTTGGGGTTTGAAAAACGGGTTTGAGCGCTTGGGTTTGAAAAACTGAGGGGGGGGGGGCAGTAAATACTATTTTCCAAGAGGAAAATAGTGATTTTCTTGCCAAAATATAAAAGGGAGCTCAAGACTTTGCATTGAGAAAGATTATTACATTTTCAGAAGATTTTTGAGCATCTAAAAAATGAAGCAGGTCATTCTGGCTATATATTTTTTTCCATATAATTGAGTAATCCTTATGAGTTAAATACTCAGGTCCTTCTCCTACTCAAACCCCAGATTCACATATTGAACCCCTAGCCCTCACTAAGACTATATTTAAGGGTTGTGCCTTTAAAGGCATGAATTCTAAGTGAGGTCATAAGGTTGGGGTGCTGATCCCAGGGGTTAGCGTCCTTCTGAAAAGTGACATGGGAGAACGCCCTCTCCTGGTCACATGAGCACACAAGACTGCGACTGCTTACCCGTGGAAGGAACCCTCTGAATGAAACCTAGCTCCTTGGCAACCTGATCTTGGACTTCCCAGCTTCCGGAACAGTAAGAATTAGTTTCTTGTCTTTTAAGTCACCTAACTGTGATAGTTTGTTAGAGTAACCCAGGCAGATGAATATAGTTAGTTTAATCTTAGTGAACTTGTTACTTCAGGGATATCAAATGTATCCAAATTTGGCAGTCATAGAAATCAAAGTTCAAGTCTTGTTGTTGGCATTTGTTTGCTGGGAATTTTAGGTGATTTTCCTTGCTTCTAAGTTTGTATTTTTCCTATGTAAAATGGAGATGATGATGTGAGCCTCCATGTAAAGATTCAGTGGGGTGATAGATAAAAATGCAAATCTAAACACAGACCAGCATAACCGATTGTCTAACAGATCGTTTATCAAATATCTGCTTGACAACAGTGGTGTCAGCGTATTTATTTTGATACGGACACCTCTCCAAACCACCCCCCCCACTGCCCTGGATTGGTGGCAAGAGGATTGGAGGTGGAAAGCCTGCCTCTGATTTCCTTATTCCCACAAAACAGGAACCAAAAGGATTTTAAAAGTTTCCCTAGTAGGTATACACATTCTCTTGCCTTTACAGACTAGCTGGGTTAATATGAAGAAATCTTATCTTTTAAGGTTCTTGCAGGAAAGAGATGACACTCTCAAGCAGGATAAGAGACATCTGAGTAGAGCTTAACAAAGGATATATCAACAATGTGGGTTTAGTGATGAGGAAGGGATACGTTTACAGTGCTGGTAGGAATGCAACCTGGTCCAGTCACTATGGAAAATCATGTGAATGATCCTCAAACTACTAAAAATGGAACTACCATACAATCCAGAAATCCCTTTTCTGGGAATCTACCCAAAGGATACAAAAACACTAATGCAAAAGGACACCTGCACTCGGATGTTTATTGCAGTACTATTTACAATAGTTAGGATATGGAAACAACCCAAATGCCCCAAACAGACGAATGGGTCAGAAAGTTGCGGTATATGTATACAATGGAATATTATTCATCAATCAAAAAAGACAAACTATGACATTCGCAGCAACATGGATGGAGCTAGAAGGGATCATGTTAGCAGAAATAGGCCAGAAAGAAAAAGAGAAATACTGAATTGGCTCACTTATGTGAGGGATACGGGGAGAACAATCAAAGAAATGGGCAAGAAAAATTTAGAACTGTCAACAGAACTGAAGCATAGAGCAAGGGGGGGGAGAGGAGTGTAAAATTGGGGGAGGGATGGGCACAAGAGATTTAGGTGGTTCATGGGTGATAAGTTGATGGGAGAATCTTGGGGTAGACAATGATGTAATATATATATATATATCAAAAAAAGTAAAAAAAAAAACCAATACACCTCAAAAATATAAGTTCAAGAAATAACAGATATTCACCCAGTGTCCTGTGCAGTAACAAGAGTATGGAGATGATACCATCTATATTTCTAAAGGAGCAAGACAGAGTCACCAGCAGATGGGGTAGGGACAGGGGCCTCTGGTAGCAGCTGGCTGGAGGAGCACAGCCAGCTCAGAGAGTCCTGCCAGTTAGAGTTCTGGGGGAAGCGTTCTGGGGTTTGTAAAACTAGGGGAGTTTGTAAAACTGGTAGAGAGCCCCAAGATGAAATAGTGATTTTCCTTCTATCTTCTGCTCATCTTCATCTCATTTCCCTTCTATCTTCTGCCCTCCCTAACATGTAGGGAGCACTGGGTTGGTTCATGGATCACACGGGAGTCAGTCCCCTGAGGCGCACATCTGTCGTCTTTTCAATCTTTTGTCATATTTCACAGAATGAAAGTTTTAAGTTTTGATAAGAGTCAGTCTATGTTTCTTTCCCCTTTTATGGGTCATTCAATGGTTGTTAAAGCTGTAGCTCTCAATCTGCCCCTTGTTTTCATAAATGAAGTTTTATTGTAACACAGCTATGCCCATTTGTTTACATATTGTCTATGGTGGATTTTATGCCATGGCAACAAGCCGAGTATTTGTGACAGAGGCCACAAGGCCACGAAGCTGAAAATATTTACCCAGTGACTCTCTAAGTTTGCCAACATCTGATTTAGCATACAGTAATTATTTCACAATTATCCAAGCTGTATTGTAGACAATAGCAAACTGAAATATTTAGGTTATAATTTTAATTGAAAAAGAATAAAATTTATACCCCTGTTTTATCTTTTAAATGATATTCACTTACAACTCTGAGTAGAGAAGAAAGAAGAGAAAATAGCACTAATTTGTTAGATTTGGAAAATTCTAAAGAGATTTTTCTTCTCTCGTATTTTTAAAATTAGTACTGTAATAATAATTGTCATCTTAAAATTGTGTCTCCTCTTAAAGAGTTCAGAAATTCAAATCCTTCTGGGTAGCTCATTTCCATAGGGGACCTTCTTCCAGGTGGTGGAAGCTTCCTCAAAGGGAAGAAAAGCACTGATGGAAGGATAAAATGAAATCCTTTCTTTCCTCCACTTCCATCCAATTTGAGCTCAACTAAAACATATTTGGCTGCAGGGCTTAAGCTTATTAGAAATGCAAAATGAATATCTAATAGCAGGCTTTTTAATAGAGCTGTTCTTAGCAATTGAAAGTGGATTTATATCAGCACATTGATTAGTTACCGGGGACATGCAGAGCATGTGTTTCTGATGATATTGGGACTATCTGATGCTAGTTAATAGTTTTATTACTGTTACAGTGTATATACCTTAAGTTCCTGGACACTGACACACACACACACACACACACACACACGCACACACACACACAACCTCTCTTTCTCTCCCTATATATATATATATATATATATATATATATATATATATATATATATATATCACTGATTTTATATGTTTTATATTTATAACATATATGCATCTTTATGTTTAGGTTGCTAATTCCTTTTCCCTTATTTTTTTATGGTACGTTTTACATACATAAAAATAAAATATCTCATTGATTCAATATTAATTTTATTTTTTACCTATTTTCTTTTTGTTTTACTACATATTTTAAAAATCACTTTTGGCCTTTTCTTCCCTAGACTATCTTTTTAAAAGCCATCAGAATGTTCTTTATGGAAAAATATGCTCACTATTTCTTCAAATCTGCTTCATGTCCCAATTTATTTTGTCCGTCGAGGAATCTGATTACATTATGTTAGACTGCTTATATTACCCATAGATCACAGAGGCTTGGGAAAATGTATCATCCCTCCTCCCGCCCATCTTTTCTTTAAATTGGATAATTTCTGTGAATTGGTCTTCAAGTTTACTTGTGCTTTCTTTTGCCATCTCCTATTTTGTACTAAGTCCATCAAGTGAATTTTTCATTTCAGATACTGGATGTTTCTGCTCTTGAATTCTCTTTTCTTTCATTTTTACAGTTTTCATTTCTGCTGATGCGCTCCATCTGTTTCTTTATTTTCTTGAGTATATTTATAATAGCTGCTTTCAACCCTTTTCTGATCATTTCAGCATCTGACTTAGGGGACACCTGACTTAACTTCTTGCCAACTTTCCTTATTTGCATATCTAGTGATTTTGTTGTTGTTGTTGCATATTGGTGTTGTGGTGACTTGCTGTAAGAAAGTTGGATCTTGTAAGTGTCCTTTAAAGAGGTGGTGCTTTATTTGGTAAAGTAGTTAATCAACATGACTCCCCTTCACCGTAAAGTCTGGCTCTGAGACATTGTCAAATGGATCATAGTAGCCTTTACTCTAGGACAAGAGATAGCAAACTTGCTCTGAAGGGTCAGCTGGTCAACAGCTTAAGTTTTGTGTACAATAGATGACATCTGTCTCATAGTCTTCATTTTCTTCTATAATCTTTTAAACATTTAAAATTCATTCCTAGCTTGTGAACCACACAAAAGCAGACCATGGGTCAGATTTGTGCTGGGAAGTATTGGACACTTATTGGTGTAGCTACCTGGAAATTATTTATAGTTATTTAGCATAATCACTGCCACTTCAAGTGTGGTATTATCTGTGAATATGATGAGCTTAAAACAAAGTGATAAAATGACCAATACCCCAGGTTTAGGTGTTTAATTTGATAGTATCTCTTAATCTAATTCACTATATTAACACATTAAAAAGCAGAAAAAAATTACTGATAAAATAAAAACAAAATTGGATACAATAATTTTTATTTTTTATTGTATTAAGATTAAAAGACTCCTTATTTAGGAAAATCATTTCTTAAGTAGATAAAGAGGATCTTCTGAAAAATGATGGCAAGCATTATAATTAATGTAACAAATATCAAAGCATTTTCTTTAAGATTAGAACAAGACATTAAATGCTTATAATTGTCCAACACTCTTCAGATGCTTTACTCAGCTCAGTAAAACAATAGAAGTGAAAGATATGAAGATTAAAAAGGGAGAAACCAAAAGGTCAAAATTTTAAGGTAATATGAATTTTTTTACATACCTAAAAGCTCTAGGATAGTCTACTATAATCATTATAACTGATAAAAGAGATCAGTAATATTGGTATATATAAAAGCAATGTATGAAAATAAAATTGTTCATAAATATTATAACTAGAAAATATAAAGTGCATTACTTTTAATAGCATCAAAATCTACAAATAGTTTAAGAATGTAATATGCAAAAATTTAGGGCAAAATTATAATATTTTACTGAGTGTCATAAAAATAATCTAAGTGACAGATTTACTGTGTTTATAAATAGTAAGAGTCATAGTAAAAAGATGTCAATTCCAAAGAACTTCAACCTATAGGAAGTTTATAGCATTTGGAAGCATTAAAACTGGATAATGGTGCAGGCTAGCCAAACACTCTATTAAGGTCTTAAGGACTCAGTTATTGGGAATTGAATGGAATAAGATTCTATGCTGGAGTGATGAGATCTGAAGCTTGATGAATGAAGGGGAAAATATTTACATATAAGGTAAAATTCTACTTCTAGTAGAAAAAAAAAGGAACTAAAAATAACCTTACTGTGCAAATATATTGGAGTGAAAAATGAAGGCTACAATTCTGTGCTCCCAACCCCTGTATAAAGTTAGGGGGTGATAAGAAACAGATTGTATACTCAAATGGAGTAGTTAGGGAGAGTTGAAAGAATTCTTTATAGGAGTGTGAGCAGGGTAAAGGAATACCCTGAATGGTAGAGCGAGGCAATCATGGTAAACAGGAGTTTTGCACCCATAAACTTGAGAGGCAAAGGGCGTGGACTATACATGGAGAGAGCTCAACTGGAAGAGGGTCATAGACTATAGTTTGTAGTTTAGGTATTTGGCCATTGTCTCATTGGCCCATCAGAGAATGATCTGGGAGTCAATATCACAACAATACCACTATGCTCTCACTCTCCAGTCACCTATTGGCACCTTCCATCACCCAGCTCCCACAGAAAGCCAGAGAGTAAGAGGTCCCAGAGGGTGGTCCTCCTAGATCAGTGTCTCTGTGCACCGAGAAAGGTGGAAAAGGGCAAATAATGGATGTGAAAAGGCACCAAGCATTTATGGCAACAAATCTACTCAATGATGAGTGCCGATGTTGAGGCTTGGTGGTTTTTTTTGTAGTTTAATCAGATGAGGACTGAACCAAAAGAGGGTTTTCTAGAAATAGGTCTCACTATCTATTGATGAGTCTGGTGTGTGTGTGTGTGTTTTGGGGGGGGGGCAGGATTCAATCTGAGAATAAGTCCTGCAGTGAACAGCTGTGAGGCTCTGAACATTTGCCTGTGTATTGCAGCTGTGTGCTATCAGTAACCAAGTCGGCTATTTGGAGGGCTCTTTTACTACATAGCTATGTAGCTGGGTAGCTGCAATATGGGGGAGTCACCGAATTGGACATGACTGTACTCTCATTGCATTCTCCTTCCTACCGCTGCATCAACTACTGGGGGAAACAGAGTTTTCTGCATGAAGTGTCTTCATCTGGGTCAGGTCCACCACTAAGCAAATATTTGTTGGGTGCCTGCTGTGTGCAAGACTCTATGTGGGAATATATTGGGAATACAGCAATGAATAAGACCACCTTTGCCTCCAAGACCTTCCGGCTTGGTAAGAGACAGAAAACAAGCTTTCAAGATGCTACCAGGCAAGGTTGAATTTATCTTTTCCTCCCTTCCTGTCTTTTCAAGCATCTCTCTGTGGGTGATAGAAATGTGGATCAAGTTGTCCACATGTTTGTCTAATATTTTCATTCTCCTGACAAACCTTATATTTGAGAGGCTGATTCTATGTCTTAGGGAACTGGAAACAAGAAGGTTTAAATAACAGAGTGCTGGTGTTTGCTGAGGGTTTCAGAGGGGGTCAGAATAAGGGCTTCCTTCCTACTGCCTCTTCCCTGGACAGCTTTGCCATGAGGTGTGCCATCAGCACAGCCAGAGGACTGCGCAGACTTATAAAGTGAGATCAGCATGATCCTCTGCACATTACCGTGAGACACAATGTATGGCACTTAACCCTTACAGTTCTGGACTTGCCTTTTGCTTTATTTTCACAGCACCTGAATCCATCCATGCAGAAAGTATAGAGGGGATGATTTTGGGGGGTGAGGGATGCCTTTGCAGTGAGCTTTGCTCTGCTCTAATCTATCTTGTGGGAAGTTTAATTAATACTTTTCCAAAATGATATAGATCAGGTGTGTAGATTCTCTGGTCTCAGAATGCTTCCTGAAATGTACATTTAACTCTTCTGTTGCCCCTAGAATCCCCCAGCCCTTTCAGCTGTGGTTACCAACCTAGATCTCAGGTAGAAAAAGCCCTACTGGCTGGAGGCTCATCCCCATGTCAGCAAGAGGAGCATGGGAGCCCCAGACACTGCAGATCCAGACTTATGTTAGCTGTTTGGTTTTTGTTGGTTGGTTTTGCCATAGACCTAAGTGCTAGTGTGTCTGGATTAAGAGGAGACCATTCATTAGTTGGTCTCTCAATCCCACTTGCCTGCTGTATCTCTTCCAGGATCTTCAGAGTGACCTTAAAGAGATTGGGGGTGGTGGTGGAAATAAGGAGGTCCATAGCCAGAGCAGCTCAGGAGACATGCCTCCCCTCCCTTTGGAGGGTGCTCATGTGTAGATGAAAGGAAAAAAGAAAAGAAGAAGAGAGGAAAGGGGGAAAAACCCACTTTGTTAGTTCATATTTTATACATTTATTTGCTTATAACACTTCTTCCCTTTTGAGAGAAATTGTCATACACTGGCTTGCTAGGTGCACAATAAGCTCTTGGTAATGACAGGTTGCTGTTGGCTATTGAGGATCTGCTGTGAGCCCTAAAGTTTTCAGGGTGGGAGCTTGTAGTGTAGCCAACTTGTTCATGTAGCCAGTTGTAGTACTGGCCTCCCAATCTGTGTAGGTTCTTTATTGGTTCGAATAGCTATACAGACACACTAGGCAGAGCAGGGCAGGGCCAGGGGGGCTTGGAGGCAGGCAACCCCTCCTCCCCAACCCCCAATCCCTTAGGAGTCGTCACACTGCTTCTCCGGGTTGTCACCATGGCATTCTCTCATTCTCTTCATGTCCTCTCCTGGGGTTTTCCCCAGGGTGACACTGCTCCTTTAGCGCTTCCTCCCAGGTCCAGGTGAGCCCACTCACACACGTGCACACCCACTGATTCAGGCATATATAATCACAGGGAGGGCACAACACCACAGATGTTTGTCATAGAGGCTACTGGAGGAAAAGAACCGACCAACTCATCTACCCCACAGACCGCCAAGCTCTCTCCTTGACTTTGGTCCCGCAGTGGTCTCACATATGCTGACTGTGGATGCCTGCCCACCAGCAGCCCACCAGTGAGTACCACTTAAGTGTCAGTCAGGGCATAGAAGACATGAAGCAGGCTTGAGAAAATGCCTTAAGGGGTGGTTTCCATGGACATCATCCAGATTTCAGAGGCATACACAACCATTTGCATCTGTTTTTCCACTCTGCTTGGTCTTCAGGCCCAAACTGGGGTCTAAGGATTCCCATCTGGGTTCTACCAATAATAGGTTGTGTGACCCCCGGGCACTTACTTAACCTTGGGGTCCTGTTTCCTCAGGTGTAAAATGAGGGGGTTGCATCGGTGGTCCCAATGGACCTGCTAACTCTGCCACTCTGTGAATTTTGCAAGCATAAAATTGCACATGTGCTCTCTCCACTTCAATGCCCTGGTCTTGCAAATAGGAGGAGTGGGAGCTGCAGGAAAATGGGGGTTATGTGGAATGGAAGGATGCAGGACTAGTCAAGCTGGGGTTCCAGCTCTTGCCTGCACTTGCACCTTGCTTCTTTCTGAATCTGAAGTCTGTTTTGCATCAAGCATCTGAAAGAAGCACACAAACAAATCCAATGATCCAGATGAGAAGCTGGCTAGGGGAGCCCAGTGGCTTATGCAGCCAGCACAGCGCAGGGACTCGACAGGCTGCCAGGAAAAGTGAAAGAGCAAAATCTGGCTTGAATCCTGGCACCAGCGCTTAACCTCACTTGATCTTCATTTCTTCATTCCTAGTCCCTGGCTCTCTGGGTCATCCTGAGGAGTAAATGAGAAGCAAAGTTGTGGAGACAGACAATTCACTCTGCAGCCCTCTCACCGTGATGGAACATTCCTTCCCCACCTGCTGCCCGTGTCCCCATCAAGGGATTTTTGACGACCGAAGAGATAATGCAAGTCAAGCTCTTTGCTTCCTGTGAGATGCCCATGAAGCCAGTACTTGCCTGCAGTCCTACCTTAGCAGATATTCTGCTGCTCTGGCTCTTTGCTGCTGGCTGTGGTCAATGCTCACTAACTGGTATTGCCCATCCATCTTTACTCTGCTCTATTCTAGTTTTCCCAGCTTCATCGAGTATTGGACATGTTTGTTCACTTCTTGCTTCTGTTGCACAGAAGGGGTGGCCAGATGGAGAGGGAGGTCTCGACATAAACAAAACCAAAATATAAGCTTTTTTTTTTTTTTGAGTCATTTGAAAGTTTCCTTTACAAACAAACCCATTTCTGGGAACATCTTGGGTCCCATTTAGCTTGGTATTTATTTGCAAGTGTGATCTTGTTTCAGGAGGTAAACCAGGAAGGGGGAGGTGAAGCCAAGAGACTTGCTCTCAGCATCTGTCTGAGCCCAAGGCTTGGGTGCCTGGCCTTCTGGGGGTGCCAACCAGCAGTGGGGCTCCTCCACCCAGGCTGGAGGGCAGGTGGGATCCGCACAATCTTCTGCACCAGTGAGCAGGTATGCTCCGCCTCTGTCTCTCAGCAAAGACCTGCCAAGCAACTATTGACACATTGTGTGGAAATAAAAGCAGTGGGCGAGGAGCTGCTGTTTCTAATGGCAGCGTGGGTAGTGGGGGCGGGCCAGCCCCAGCAGAGTGACAGCTGTGGTACCCAACATTGTCAGCGCAGACGCTGACGGCCTCTGTTCCCCATGCCTGCCCACATTTTGTGCCCTGTCACCACAGGGTGACAAGCCCAAACACCAGGGCCTCCCTTTCTTATGCTAATGCTCCATGGTGACAGCTTTGCCAGGTGTGACAGTCTCTGCAGGCAGCCTCCACCCCCTTCTGGTTCCCTCCCTGGGCCTCAGTCCTGGTCTGCTCATGATGGAGCCCACCGGTCTTTTCACGACTATCTCAAGCCACGAGTAACTGACCACAAGTTATCCTATCAGGTCTGCTCTGTCCTTACCTCCTGCTCCCTTGCCTCACCACTCCAGCCTCAGCATCTGCTTTATGTCCCTTAGCACACCCAAACCTTCCTTGTTGTTGAGTTTTCCCGACTATTCCTTCTGCCTGATGACCTTTGCCCTTTCCTTGGTTGGTTAGTATTCATCCTGCAAGACTTGGGTTCACATCACTCCCTCTGCTGCTGACCCTACTCCACATCACCCCCTCTACTCCTGACCACATCACAACTCTCTACCCTCCATGTCACTCTGCTCTTTTCCTAGATAATGTTGGTTTCAATCTTTCATCGTTTTACCTGTTAATATATTCACTTGCTCATTTGTCACTATGACCAGACTACAGACTCCACATCAGGGACCTTGTTTGTCTTGTTCACAGCTCCACCCTGCCTAATGCTGGTGCCTGGGATATAGTAGCTGCACAGTGAATACAAGTTAATAAATGAAGATATAAACAAATCCAAAAGCTCTTATAAGTAGCTGAGGCCCACCAAGTTTCCCCCTGGGGAGCCATGACCCCAAGAGCAGATGGTCTATATCCAAGGAGAGCAACCAATGACCGGACAAAAACAAGCAATGATGTAAGAAAACAAATACATCTAGAGGGAAGTAAAAGAACACATGGTTTTAAAAAAGCATCCGCACCCTCAAGTGATGGTTCTGCCCTGTTCAGTTCTGTTCTCTTGTGCAAGAAGAAATAAACTTTCCTGCCAGTGGCTGTCCCTTTGCTCTCTGCTCCTGTAGTTCTGCTCACAGTAAACTCAGACCACTAGATAGAGGTTTGACCTTTGTTCCCTAAGCTGCATCAGCCAGAGGACTAGGGGTAAAAATAATTTAAGAATCTTATACTTTCTGAAAACTTGGAAGGACCCCCCTTTGTCTTTGCAGTCTAGAACATTCTCGAGGTCTCTAGAGGGGTTGTCTGTTCTCAGTTCTGCCCGGGGCCCTGTGAATGCTTCCTTCCTTCCTTCCTTCCTTCCTTCCTTCCTTCCTTCCTTCCTTCCTTCCTTCCTTCCTTCCTTCCTTCCTTCCTTCCTTCCTTCCTTCCTTCCTTCCTTCCTTCCTTCTTTCCCTGTGTTCATGCCCATTCAGTTTTCTATTATTTGATGATTACCTTTCCCTCCTATCCATCTTCAGGTCTCCTCTTGGCTCTCCTACTAATTCTTTCTGAAGACTCCTGGCTCCATGCTCTAAGTCTCTTATGCTTTCATCCTTGAATTTCCCTAAGGAAAAAAAAATTGAATTCCTATGTATTTATGCTGACTTGTAAGATGCTTCTTCTTTTCAAATATGCAGATCTGAGGAGCAACTGTGTTTTTTCAAATCATCTATTAAATGTTTTGATTCTGAACCAATTTTCCCATCTGAAAGTCTGTCTCTTGCTTCAGTGATATCTCTTTGAATGAGAGCCTTCCTTTCCTAAAAAACATTTCCCCTACTTATTCCGATTTTTCTGCCTCACTAAGATCTACTGTTTCCAGCTCTTCAGCTTGGGCCTCTCTCTTGAACCACTGACTTCAAGGACTTAGTTATTAAGTTAATTTTATTTTCAATTTTAATTTTAGTATGGCACATACCAATAGATGTAACTTCATAAGGTATCTAACTCTCAATACTTCAAATAAACATTGACATCTTCAAAATATTTTAAAAAAGTGTCCTAAAACCAAAATGTTTGAGCGATGTTATTGTTTTGTTTACTCAAGGAATAACATTGAGGTTTTGGGTATACCAGGTGCTCCTTATTGTAGAGTCTGGGTCACAGATGAGAGTGAGACTTAGTCCGTGCTCCTGTGGGCATTCTAGATGGAGAGACAGACAAGAAAATGGTAAGCATAGATGATAAAATGATCTTGGGTGGTGATAAGTGCACTGAAGAAAAAGCTGAGAAGGGAGAATAATTGTGGGAGTGGAAAGTTTAGAAGTGGGACTCAGGGAGCTGAACACTGAACCAGGGACCTGAGTGTGACCTAATTGCTTGTGTCACTTCTCCCTGGAGGACCAGCGACCCCCCCACCCGCCCATATGCACAGAGAATTAAGGTGGCCCATTGGGGCAGGACAGGGCTTCCTAGTGGGTGGGCACCCAGAAAGCCCTTGTTGCTCATGATGGACATTACTCCTGTAAGGAGATTCATCCTCAGTTCTGTTCAAAGTGCTTATTAAACTATAATACAAGAGCCACTTATTGAATATTAAATATATAATATTTATCTTGTGCCAGGAACTGTGTAAATTATATTTGCATGCATTTCTCATTGAGCCCGTATAATATCACAATGAGTTAACAGTCACCTCTTCCCTTTGCCTCTGATGAAGCTGAAGCCTAAATGCAAAACCCTGTATTGATGCATTTAGTTCATAGCAGATCAAGATTCAAATCTTGGTTTTCCTACCTCCATAATTCATGCCCTTGACCATGAGGCAGTTATACTAGACCTAGGGATATAAAAATGAACACACAATCCCTTTGAGAAGCTCATTTGTTATGAAAATGATGGAGAGAAAATTATAGTCCCATGTGGTCAAGGCTGGCATCAAGGAAAGCAGAGAACATAGTGGGAGACCGGAGAAGCTAAATCTCATCAATAGAAAGCACAGAAAGGTTTCTAGGAAGAAGGGTGCTAAATCTGAGCCCCAAAGATGTGTATTCAAGGGGAAAAAGAAGAAAAGGGCATTCCTAATATAGGAGTGAGTAGAAGCAGAGCTATTGAGTGTTAGGCACTGTGTCATATCCCCAAGGAGCTGGGAGTGGGAGATTTCAAGACTGCTGAAGCATGGAAAGTGGTGCAACCGAAAAGAGGCTGCACAGTTTGAAGAGCTATGATATATTGGCATCATCCATACCATGTGTGAAGTCTTCAATTTGTTTTCTAAAGGAATAAATACTGTTGAAAACTTTCAAACAAATATGGAGGTAAGACTTGTTTTAGGCAAAATGTTTGACCCTTTGGAGCGTGAGTTTGAGGGGAAGGACAGGATTGAGGACAGGAAGACCAGTTAGGAAGCAATGACAGTATTCCAGGGAAAAGATGATGGTGGTGTCCTATAAGGCAATGGTGACAAGGGTGGAGAAGAGAAGAACATTTTAAATGTAGCAAGGAAATAACAGCAGAGCATGGCACCTGACTGAAGGTAGGGATTCAATGAAAGGAAACATCAGTGCAATCCTCAGATTTTGGCTTGAGACACTGAATAAATAGTGGTTCCCTTGGTTGATTCAGAGAACCTGGGAGGAAGAGCGTCTGTACCTTTGTGGTATATTTATACCACAGTTGACATTGTTTGGCATCCACAGCTCACCACCAAGATCTATGTTGGAGACAGGGGTCTGGATTTTCCTCAGTTCATTGTAGGTTAAACCAGTAAGAATGGATGAGCTCATCAGGGCGCAGCTGAATAGTGGGAACAGGACAATAGTGGGAAAACATAATTCAACAGAGAGAGCATAATATGTAAGAACATCCAAGCAATATAGCTAATATCTAATAAAAGAAGCTACAAAAACTGTAACTAACAGAATGTTTAATTGGCAGAGCTAGGCAGACAACAGTGAAGGAAGATTGTTATGAAAGAAAGCAAGACAGTAAATGCCTAAGTGACGAAAGTGGGAACTAGTGGATGGAGGGTGAAAAGCAATGGGTCTAGGAAAGATGCATGGGGAAGAGATGACCAGGATGCGGATGCATCAAGGGAAGGTTAGGCTGCTGGTGCTTCTGGGAGGTTTTAAATTTTAAAGAATATATCTTCTCCTTTTAAATTGTTTAGTATCCAACCCACATGATTAAGGTCTACTGGACCATATTGCAGCAGTTTTGACCTGAAGGTCAACCACACCTATCACTGCTCCTTACATAATCCAGCAAGTGAGGTCACAGGGTTACGGAATGCCTGAGAAATTAGATCAAATGATGAAAAGCAATATAACTTAAAAAATTTGTGGCTTTATCACTCCCTGGAAAGTGAAATGGACAAAGGTACCTAGAGATCTGAATTTGTTGTCTTTTTCCTTCATTGTCAATTTTATTTAGGCATCTAAAAGGTGTGGAATGCGCAAGAGTCCATGGAGATGGTCTCTGTTTGTATGTTGTAATTGGAATCAAGTACTTTTTTATTCTGTAAACTTTGAGAGACAAAAATAACATGAATTTGACAGGTTAGATGGGAGTTTTACTGAAAGATCAGACAATGACTGACTCCAGAAAGATAAATAATCTTCATTTCCCATGGCAACTTAATGACTGATGAGGACAGATGGTGACAAATCTCAACCTGGAGATCTGTTTAAATCAATCAACCAATCAATCACTCAACCTATCAATCAATCAGCAACTATTTATTGATCTCTTATTTTGGCTAAGAACACAGGCCTTGGAATCAGATGCCTGGATTTAAAACCCAATTTTTCCATGTACCAGTGACTTATTCTTGGGAGAATTCCAAAACCTCTTTGAGCCTCAATTTTTTCCTTAAATAATAAGAAAATATGCTTGTATTTAACCCAATGGTTTGCTGTAGGGGCCTGATAAGAAAGAACTCAGTAAGTGTTAGCTCTTACAGTTGTCATTATTTTTGATATTGTTCTAGTTATTATTGTTACAATGATTGTGTTTTTCCTAGGTGGCCCAGGTTACTTTGTGGTCTTGCTTTCTTTCCAGTCTGATTGGTATTTTTTCCCAAGAATGGGTAGGGTGAATTGTAAAACATGGTGAAAATGGTGCCCTGGGCCTATCAGCCAACCCTGGCCTCTCAGTGTTTGTTATTTCCTGACTACTCAGAGACACACCTTCATCTTTTTACTGCTGAGGACCTTGATGGGAAAAAAGGAAAGAGAAGGTCAATGGGGAGGAAGGTAAAGAGAGGAAGAGAGGATGAAGAGAGATGAGCACCGAGAGATAAGAACTTTATTGTGCGAAAAGAGACACCATAGCTTTTTGCCAGGATTCATTCATTTGCTCAATAAACACTTATAGAATGTCTATTATATGTCTTCTAGGTGCTGGATAAAACACACTAAGAAATATGACATCTCACCTCCATTATTTATACTCTATGGAAGAAGGAAGGAGAGAGACAAAAATATCCTCAAATATGTAGTTTCAGGTAAGAGTGAACATCAAAGAAATCATAACCGAGTGGTTTAAGGAGGATGGGAGGACCCAATTTGTATCATTTGATCTAGCTGAATAGCTAGTTCGATAAGTAGTTATCTAGCTGAATAGCTAGTTCACTAACTAGTTATCTAGCTTGGTAACTAATTAGCTAAGTTGACTAGCTGACTGACTAGTTGACTAGTCAGCAGGTTAGCTAGCTAGTTGACTACTTGACTAACTAGTTGATTAGTAACTAGCCAGCTATTAGTTAACTAGTCAACTAATTCATTAGCTATTTACTTTAACACATAGTTTGCTAACTAGCTGATGAAATAGCTAACTAGCTAGCTAACTAACATTCTTAGAACTTTTACCAAATTTCTTACAAGTTAGGTATCATAATGATTTTAATTATTATTACAATTCAATTATATATGGGGCATGAAAAGTCTATATATAAGCTTTCATTGTTAATATTATAATTTTAATTATTAATCTCTTCTCACAACATGTCTATACAGAAATCAGTTGTTCATTTTTATCTCTTTATCTCATGAGAAATCTAAAGTTGCTTTCATTTCATTCATGACATACCTAGAACTTCTTCCTATCAGGATAAAGGAAGGTAAATACCTTTTTCTTACTGGTTTTGCTTACCACATGTTCCTTCCAATAAAGAAAAATAGCTCATGCATTATAAAAAGACTCATCTATTTTCCCCACTCTTCTTGAGGAATGCTCAGACATATTTGGATAACCTCTTTCTTGGTTCTCCAAATCTTGCCATTTACTCAACACAACCTGCTTTGAAAAAGAAAAGCAGTTTTCCCTTAACCCCACCCCAGGAACACTGCAATACACATATGCATATACAACCTCTTTTAAAATAACCCCTCACAGTGTGCCAGGATTGACAGCTGCTACCCAGGTCCTTAACTCTCTAACAGCAAACATCTGCACAAAGGGGGAAAAAGCCAGTAAACCATCCGGATGTTTCGTTGATACTCTGCCACGCACTGGAAGTTATGCAACATCTGGATGACAATCTAGTCTTTGGCTTTCTACTGGACTGCTCGGGTATTGTGTAGATAGAGGCGTTATCTTAACATGGTCGTAATTTACGAGTTCAGAATTTCGAATTCAATCCAAATCCTTTGGAGCTTGAATCCATTCACCCTTGGCAAAACGTGAGGATGTGTTTTTAGAGCAAGCACTACGACTTGGAAAGTTTATTAAAAAGTCTCAAAAGGCATTTGGACATCAAATAACTCTCAAAGCCCAATGTTTTTGTGATTTAAATGAATCAGAAACATATGGATTAAATTTCCTTTAAATTGCTCGCAAGATTAAAAATCAAGGGAAAAAGTGCTCAGGGCCAAATGTGTTTTGGGTTTTCCAGGACAAAGTAGGGTTGAAATGGAGCAGGAGACGTGAATCGCACACACACTACTGCTGGGGTACCAGCTCCTCAAACTGGTGTAAGGACCAGAGTTTTATTACAGAGCATTTGTTCGCACTCTGCCAAACAACCACGCAGACCACCAAACGCAATCATAATAACAAACATCAACAATTAAAACGTCTGCTCATTTGCAGTTAGCCAAAAACAAACAACATACTTCAAAGTCAAACTAAAGATGTCTCTTTTTACAGTGCCCCTGCAGGATCTGAAAGTAATTAAAAGAGAAATTGCGTCTGAAAAAGGAGCTGTTTCAAGCATTATTTAAAAGTGGGCAGAGATAGAGCTTCTCACAGCCAAGCCACCTCAAGCAGCAACACTGCTCCAGGCTTGCCTTGTGCTCAGGCTCAGATATCAACCTAGATCCATCTCTGAGGATGCTCAACTGGGCTGGCTGCAACTAGCCTGGAAGAGGTGGTGTGGATGCGGGCGGGAGCTGGGCTCTCCACAGGAGGGTTATTTCTTCGGTTCCTACCATCCTCCCACTCCTTACTCTTGCCAAGCAAAGAATAGAGTCAGTTTGATCTTGTTGGTGACCAAAATACCTCTTAAAACATAAAACACATGTTTTAATCTGATTGCCTCCTTTCTATCAGCTTTTTGGATCAAATTATTTGACCTTCTATTTCTGCTTCTGCAGATTAAAATAACAGATCTCTTTGCCTAAATCCACCATTCTTGACATTAACCAGGCCCTGGGGGCAGAGAGATCTTTGAAAGAAAGAGCACTGTCTGTCCTGCTTGATTCTCCTAATCGATTCCCCTCCAGAAATGTTCCATACCACTTCCTCTCTACCCCCTATTCTCCTTCTTTCCCCCTGTTTTAATTTTATGATTTATATTTAAGCATTTTATTGCAGGGAGAGGTGGTATCTATTATCGCCCTTGTTTAAGCTTCCTATCAGACCTCTGAAACTGTTATAGGTCTCAGAAAGTCATTTATTTGTTCAACAAATATTTTTTAAGCTCATACTATGTGCCAGATACATATTTACCGACATCTGTAAACAGGACGAATCATAGCGGATGAGTCAATAAATGCTCAAATAAGGTCACTTGTGATCGTGACAAGTGTCACTAGGAATATAAAACATATTGACTTGGTGGAAATATCAGTGGGGTCCTAGGGGTGGGGGTGGGGATGAGTGTGGAAAGAAGAGAGAGGGAGGGAAGAAGGGAGAGAGAAAAGAGAGAGAAAGCGACAGGGTAGTCAGGCAGGTTCAGGAAGAGGATCTCTGAGTAGGTTACAGGTTATATGGACTTACAGGTTCACTTCCCCAGCAGTGAACCTGGTGAGAAGTTGGGGAGGAATGTTCCCACCAGGCAGATTTACTGAAGGAGCAGTATGAGCGCTGTGGCGCTGCAGTCTGTGCTGTGACTGAGAGAAGATATGCTGTCAAATTGGAAAGGTTTAAGCAAGCGCAGATCAGGTGGGCGCTCGTAAACCCCGCTGCAACTTGGCACTATTTCATTGTGAGATGGAGAAGTTTTGCGTCTCAGTAAGCATGGCCTATTTGTACTTAAAATATTGTGGCTGATATTTTCAGGGAGCCAGAGTTTATGACAAAGAAAACCTGTAGGATGCAATTTATGACCCACCTTTGGTCCTTTTTTTGCTGAGACATGTTGGACACTGCTGATTCATTATTTTCTCCACCCCACCCACCCATTGTTACAGTCAACTTTTGTCTTTTGCCTGACAGGGGTGTAAGGGCTCTCAAAATCTCTCCCCTTCTGCTGGATATTTTAAAAGGAATAATATTTTTTTTGACTTTCCTTTTCTGCTTAGATTTATGCTACATAGATCCTCCTTGAAATGTGCTGCTAATCAAACCAACTCATGGTATATTCCAGATGCAAGACAACCTCAAAGATCTCAAGAGAATAGGATTCTGATCCTCTAAGGCACTTCTTGATCTTTGAAGTATGTATAACAATAGAATTACAGAGTTATTCTAAGCAGCTGATTCCATTCGAAGTGGAAAGAACTTAATTCAGTGCCTTGCAGGTCATGAAGGATTCTTCCCATGCATTAGCTGCTGTTTTTACTTCCAACAGATTACAGTAATTTTTGAATTCACCTAACCACAAAAAGGGCAACACAACAGAGAAACTGTGGCAGGTGGGCCAATATCACTTATGACTTAATAGTGCAGCCATTTTTAACATTAGTGAAAATAATTATGCATTAAAAATACAATATTCTATGACTAAATATGGTTCACTAGGAAGAGGTGTGTTATTAGTAGAAGAAATGTTATAAATATAGCATGTGGAAAGAATTCTTTCCTTTTTTTTCTCCTGTAAAACCTTCATTAAAACACAGGGGAAAATATTTGTAATTTTAAAAATATTTTATGTGTTGTTTGATTTTTTTAATCAATAATTAATGCTTTTATGGATTGAGGTTTTTTTTTTCATTTTGGAAACTGTCTTGTCTTTTTTATTTCCATCATGATTTATGTGGAATAAAAAAGTATATGTTATAACCAAACCAGGTTACGAATATATAAATTAGCACTATTTAATTTAATTTGTAATCAGAGAATTATTTTGAGTTACTTTAGTTCACTTGCTATTATTTTTTCCCACCACATCTCCCTTTGTCTCTTTCCCAAGAAACCTTAACTTTCACTGCTGTTGTCAGCTGACCAAGTCATGCTTACAGCAACACATTGTCATTACTCCCTTAAGTAATTATGAACTGCTTTGGATTAGAGACTGTAGATTTTAAGTAACATTAAGGGGGAAAAGCACTCTCATATGCATTTCAAAATAATCCAGACATTAAGTAAAATTTGCATTGTCAATGTTGGTAATTTTTGATGGTTAGGTCTTGTGATATTGCCTGCATCAATGACAGTGCACATCTATTCCCTTTATAACCAGAAAACTCTTGCCAGTTTGGCCATTGTATCAGTTTCCTAGGACCTCTGTCATATATTCTACCAACTCAGATACTTTGAAAGAACAGATCTTTATCCTTTCACAGTTCTGGAGGGCAGAGGTTCAAAATCAAAGGATGGCAGGGTTGGTTCCTTTTGAGAGAGAATCTGTTCCCTGCCCATTCTAGTTTCTGGAGAATGCCAGCATTCCTTGCCTTATACCTCCACTAATGTTGCTCTCTGCTTCTCTCTTCATCTTGCTTTCTCTCTAAAGATGGTTCATTTCCCTCTGCCTCTGTTGTAAGGACACTTGTGATTGTAATTGTGTGTGTCATGACATGCTGGGGTAATTGTCTCATCTCAAAATTCTTGACTTTATACATCTCTAAAAAATTTACCATAAAAAGTAACATTCACAGGACATAAAAAGAGGGTAGATATCAGTCTACCAAAAAGTTTTTGTAAAGAAAACAATAATACATGTCAGAATTTTTTACATAGAAGTTTTCACAATTGCGAAGCCAAAGCCAACATGACAGTCTTATGTAATTGAGGTCTTCATAAAAAAGTAGGTTAAAAAGTCAATGAGTGTTTATTTTACTTGAAAAATTCTGGACGAGGAGATATAATAGGAAATAGAATATTGGAAAAAAGGAGATAAGTGACTGTGGCTTTTAGAAGACATTATTATTACTAGAAAAATAATTAGGTGTTAGTATTCAATATACAAATGACTAGTGATAGAATGATCTTAAGAAAGCTACAAACCTTTCCAAACTCATCATTATTAAAAATAACAGCAAAAGACATTTCAGTAATAGTAGCAGCATCAACACCCACAACCCACACCCACCAAAAACATGTTAATCTGGCATTTTAGTGACATTCTCTTTTTATCACAATAAAAACATGTCCCCAGTCATTTAGGAGAATCTGGAAATACCACTGACTTTCTGGAAATTAACATCAACAGACTGATCATCAATTATTACCTGCTCCTCCATCTTGGCTATTCCACAGGAAGAGTCAGTATGAAAGGCTAAGTGGACAGTCAGTTCTTACTTGGGTGTAAGTGGTGAGTGGACTGAGTGAGGCAGTTGTGAAAAGCAATGGACTGAAACATTTTACACTGAGGTGTGAGTGACTGATAGCACAGCTGAATAGTTTAAATGTCCTTCCTAGGCTCTGCTAACGCCAAGGAATATATCTTTCCCTCAGACAAAATCTCCAACTGGTGCTCTTTAACCAGTCTTGGGAAACTTTTAAGTTGCTGAAGACCTTTTGGGTAAGAAGACATCACTGTTTCTTGTACCCTGAAATGAGAAAAGTTGGTCCTGCATGCTCTGTACTTTAATTTTGTAGAAAGTGACTCCATTCCCTCTCAGCCTTCAGTTTTCTGATCCTCCATTGCAAGTTGTTTCAGTCAGCCTTTATGGATCTGCCTCCACTTGGTTTTTTGGCAGTTTTCCTCAAGGTTTCCTGGAGGGGTTCACAGGGTGTGGTACCAAGGAGGAATTTAATCTTGATCTGTTTCTAATTCCTTATGACCCAGCATTGTGATTTCTAAATATTCCCTTGTGAAGGCCACTCCAGGTGACATGCTTTGACCATGGACCATAGGGTAGCACCAGCTCTCAGAACTCATAAGAAAAAAGAATTTAAAACATTTAAAATTTTTAAATTAACTTTAAAATTTGGAATGAAAAAAATGTATATGTGCAATCAACAAAAACTGCATGACTTGAGTAGAATGCAACCCTCACTCTATAATTTTCATTCATATTTCATTTTAAAAACTATTTAGATAACATTTATGTACAGTGGAATCTACTGATTACAAGTATATGATCTGTAGATATACAATAAAAGGCACATATATCTATAATGTTTATATCATATGTATAGACAGGCAGGTAGACAGTCAGACAGACAAATTCTCAGATATATGCTTATGGGTTAGGTATATACTCACATCCATACATGCAGGTATATAAATCCCTATTCTTATCAAGGCAAAGGAAATTTCCATCCCTTTCCAGGAAAAACATTCTTTCATATCCCTTTCTAGCAAATCTCTGAAGGTTCCACCCCACCCCCTTGGCCCCAATACATAACACAAAGAATCAACCACTGTCCTATTTCTGGTCACCATGGATCATCTGACCTGCTTTGGACTTCATGCAAATGGAATTGTATGGTACATTTTATGCCTGGCTTTCATGTTAAAATATTTCTGAGATGCATCGAGCCTCTCTGTAGTTGATGTTTGTTTAACACTTAAGAAGAACGTGAAAGGTTAATCAAGAACAAAATCTAAGTTCTTTGGGAGGCAGGAAGACAAATCAAGGTACAAACATGAAGATCTCAAAGCAGTTTGTAAATGTTTCACTTATCTCCATGAATCATAACTAGTGGAGATATTTTTGGTATTAACATACTGTTACATGGTTTACAATGCTAGGGCTATTAAAACCGTCACAGATATTTTAAAGTGATATAACCCAGGTTAAGAACCTCTGCTCTTTAATAGGTATGCTTGATGATAGGCATTTACTGCCTTTTTTTTTCCCCAGCAGGTTGCAATTTTAGCCTGTTTCTTTATGCTATGTGTATCTCACTGTGAATCTAGTGTTTATAATCAATATTTTCGTATACTATATCCTTTACTAGTAAGCTGACAATTCTACCTAGGGGCTGTGAACCTTGTATCCCTATGTTTTAAACTTCCCTAGGTGATTCCAAGGTGAGCTGAATTTATGACTGGGAGACATTTATCACTTTTGCTCATACTGCATTGGCCAGATTGGGTCACATGGCCTTGACCTAACACTAGGGAACCCTGGGAAATGTAGTCTTTCTGTGTGCTCATAAAGAGGGGATTAGAAGAGACATTGGCAGGTGATGTCAGGTCATTTTATCTGACACATTCATTTTTCATGTTAACTTCAGAGATTACCTTTCTCCGACCACATAAAAAAATTGCTCAAATACTAGGTTGGGGTACTAGTGGTAGAAGGGGGGGAAGTGGATTATACTGACATTTCAAAGATAATTTGCTTTTCATTTGGGTCCCACTCGCATATGAAGCAGAGCCCCCAGAAAGGATTCTAATCTTTATTCTAAAAACACGGGGCAGTAAATGCAGAGTTTCAACCAAGGGACCAATAAGACCAGAATTCATTATTTTATTTCTACCAGCTGTGATTTGGGTAAAACATGGATGGGAGCAAGAATAGTGAGGAGGCTTCTGAGGTCTCCAGGAGAAGATGATGGTGGCTTGAGTTCAGGTAATTTAAGTGGAGATATCTTTGAGAGAAATTTTGGAGATTGAGCCAATGGGGTTAAACCTCAAAATCATGAATTGCCCACTGGGGAAAAAGATGCAAACCAGGAATCATTTGTTTCTGCCAGAAGCAACCTGTTGTTGACTGAAGGATGGGGTGACTCTAGGTAAAACTGAGGGGTGTCCGTTAAGATTCCCTTTTTATATTGCCTGTTCTAAGGATTCTTTTGACTGCCTTTACAAACACAGATATGTTGCCACTATATAAGATGGGCTTACCAATGCAACAAAATTTCACTTAAAATACTGTGAACTTTTATTTTTAATCAATTTGTAGCTAAGGAAAAACCAGAACAAATTAAATCAGACCACAGCTCATTTTGGACAGCTGCAAAAGAAATCTCTAGATTTCTGGGTTCCCCTCTCCCCAACCCCAGTAAGTGAATTTGTTCTTTTTTAAAGTAGGATTTAGCAAGAAGGAAGAGAAAAATCATTGATTGCTCTGGTGACTTCAGTGACATTTCAATGGCCCCACTGATTTCAGTTTATAGTCTCTACTGACTCTACAACACATCATTCTGATTATGGAAAAGTTTCCCCATTCTGAGTTGATAAATCATTGGCTGGATCTCTCTTGGACCCAAATTATTAATGTTTAAAATCTAAAGACAATAATGTTTAATATTTAAAGGCATATAATGTATAATAAACACATCTTCTCCCATCTCAACCCAAGTGAGCCTCTTCTATCTCTACTCTCTTCTGCCTAAATACAGACAGATTTGTTTTCTCATCCAGCAATGTATTCCATGAGCTTTGAGCTCTGTCATCATATCTTTCCTGTTCTGTACTGATCCAGGAGGCCAGGCCCTCTGGGCCATGTGGAGAGACTGGTGGGTGGGCATCAGGTTGGAATGCAAAGTATTAAGTTCCTGGGCGGGCACCACTTTGGCACATTCCATGTTTGCGGGTGTAAAATTGCACAAGAAAACCGAGCTGCCCACAACTGGCTAATTGCAGAGGCAATCATCGCCCCGGCTCCTCCAAATGAGCAGGGAGCAGCTAATTGTGCTCACAATTGGCTGATTGAGCTCACAGTCAGTAAATTGCTGCCGCAACTGTTTGTGCATACAATTTTGCACCTGGGAGTAATCGCGGGCGATGGGGTCTCACACACTTGGAAAGAACGTTAAACAGTCCAACATCTGAGAAATTCGATGCTGTCCAGCCTGCTTGGGGAATTTGAGTTGGGTAGGGGTGATATGGTTCTTAAAGTGGAATTGGCACACCCCGGACCCTGAGGCAACACTCTGGGTACATGCTACAACTCACAGTTCTGGTCTCACCACCTCTTCTGCCCCCTTTCTTCACCTAGGGATCTCACCACTCAGCCTGAAGACATCCTGGCTGTAGAAGGGGTGGTTGAGCAACATGCTACGTACATAATCTCTGAACTCAGGGCAACTTGGCTCCAAATGGAACTCTTCCACATCTGTTCTGGGTAGCCTCAGCTTCATTTGTCATCTATAAAATGGCAACAATGATAAAAATCATGCACGTTAGATGAGATGATGCCTGAAAATTGTGAGCACACAATATTGACTAAATGAACATTTTCTTTTTTGGTTTTATGGATTTTAGTGCACAGTGTCAGTCAAAATGTGGACATTCCTCAATATCCAATGAAACACCCCCCTTTCTCATTTTTAAGATAGTTAATAAATACATTGGTGTTAACATCAAAGAGATTTTGGCTTTTCTCTTTACCAATCATAGGACTGCGGCCAGCTTGTTTAATTTCATGAATTATGTTTAGCACAGTTGATTCATTTGTAAAGTGGGAAAAAAAAAACATTGTCTACCACCTGTGTAGGCAGCTAACCCACTCTCACAGGGCTGCTAGATTCAATAATCCATTGGCAGTAGAGAGGTTTGCACCTTGCAGGCATTCTGAGTACTGACCCCAGCTGCTGTTGCTACCCTTACTAGTAGAAGGCTCTGTGGCTGTGGCACCTGGCCTGACATAGCAGGGGCTTTGTCTTCACACTATCATGGGACTCACACTAGACGAGGACCAGCTCCTACCTATTTCTCCCACAGAATGGATCAGATTGAATGGAGGTGTGTGAGGGCTGAGGACATGGTCATACTTGGGACCCTCCCAGATTTGTAGAAGACAAACAAGTCTGTGACTTGGAGGGATGCAGGACCTTCATCCTTGCATTTGCCTTGCTCTGACTCACTCCTTGGTCCCTGATAGAGATGATTTTATAGGGTTCTTACTCTCAGCAAGAAAAAAGAGATAAGGACAAGCTTTGGCAGGATCCGGAAATTAATCCAGGGGAGGCAGACATTGTGTCTCTAAATGTAATTGAATCTCCCTGGTGTCTGGTGAGAGTGGGGGATGGAGCACAGACCTTCTGACTTTTCAGTCTGCAGTATGGAGTGGGAGGCATGGGAAGGAGGTGCAGGGAGGGGCTGCTTGGAGATGTGGCTCCCTGAGAACTTCTTTCCATCCATGGGCCTTGTCTTCTTCCCCTTCCTCTTCAGGGTTGACCCCTGCACATCCTGTTCCTTCGGGTGTCTCTGCTCCTGCTCCAGTTATTTCTCTGCTCCAGCCACCCCTTCATGGCTGTCTGAGCAAGGAAGCACTGGAAATCTTTGTGGTAAGATCGGCCTCCCTGCTGATCCACGGGAGCAGGAGAAAAGCCATCAATTTTGGTGTCCCAGAGTTTTACCAGCGTTGCTCTGTGTTTCCAACTTTAGACCCTGGAGAGTCAACCTCCAGGGTCACCTCACAAGCAGCATGGGGTGGCTTAGAAAGAGACATTTCTTTCTCACCTCTCTGAGACTAGAGCCCCACCCTCCAACCTGGTCATGGTGGCCAGCAGCTTTGATGTTGGTCGAGGCCTCTCTTCCCAGCTTGCAGGCGGCTGCCTTCTAGCTGTGACCTCATGTGGTCTTTATCCCAAATGTCTCTTTGTGTGTCCACATTTCCTTTTCTTATAAAGACACCAGTGGATGAATTAAGGGCCACTTTGAAGACTTTGTTTTAACCTCATCACTTTATCTCCAAATGCGGTTCACTCTGAGGTACTGGGGCTCATGGCTTCAAAGTAAGAATTTTGAGGTGATGCCACTCAGTCCACCACACACGAGATTCTCAGAATTCCCAAGAAATATTCTCTCCTCAGCGATAAAACCAACTGAACCCAGATTCTAGTTGCAAAGTGAATAGTCGTGTGACTTTAGCAAGAGATATAACTAGGCTTTAATACATATCTTAATTTGCCTGAGACTTTCCTGTTTATTTCTGCTGTCCCAATACAGTTACAGGAATGTCCAAGCATCATCTACAGACGATAAGTGTATGGTCACTATTCTTAACTTTCAGACTGAAATCAATGATGCTCAGGGTTTTCAGGGGATGCCAGAGAAGTACACATCATAATACCTGGTCCTCAGTGTGATTATTCCTTATGCTGTTTCCTTCTTAATCTCCAACTCCAACTCCCTACGACAGGAAGCTCCTTCTTCATGAGGAACCCTTTGCCCAGGAGGTGATGTCCAGGCAGACCCAAGGTCTTCCAGACTGGGTGAAAGCCAAGTTACTGGACCTCTACCCAAGTGAATAGGCCTCTACCACCCTAGAAAATTGTTTACCACCATAGCCAACCATGCGCAGGATATCGCTGAACAAAGTTCCCTTGACTGCAAGCAACAGAATCAAGAACATGATTAAGTGGAAAGGGGTGGAGAAATGATAAAGGCAGTTACAGATTCCAAGAAAAAATGAAGACACCAAGCCTCAGAAAGGGATTGAGATCTTTGGCTCAGGGATTGAGATGCCAGTTATTTCAGAGAAATTAAAAAGATCTGTTGAGAAACAATAAATCAAGCATTAACCTCCCCTCCATCTCTAATAATAGTTATCATTCATATTGCAATATTTATTTCTGGTGTGGTTTCCTTATGACTGTAAGTTTGTGTGTTTTTTTTTTCTCTTGTTTTGTTGGACTAGAAAAATGAAACCAAATCAACTCAATGTTGTGGTCTCCAGCCTGGCTCCCTCCCCACTGTTCAGAATAAACAATCCCCCTGATTTATGTGCGCCTCCATGACCAACATGGCAGATGTGTCTGTCCTGGCCCTGCCATGGATGTGAGCCATCTCCCTGGAGTCACATTCCTGGGAGCATCTGATGGGTGTGACCTATGTCACACATCTATTCTCACACTCTGTTGTGACTGTTGTTGAACTTAGGGATTTGTGCTTTTGTCGGTTTCTTGCTTAAAACATATATTTAATTATATCTTATGATTGTGCCAGCATAAAGATGAATATAATCCAGGCTGGTTTACATTCAATTTTTTCCTTTTAATTTTTACAGAAATCAAAACATTTCCAGAGACTCTTCAAGCATTTTGGGCCTTAGTAAGGCACAATGCCAGGAGAAGGTGGTCGGGCTGTTTCTGAGGTTACTCAGAGAATCAAAAGGCCTATGACTGGCATTCCTGACTGGATCACATGAGAGATGGTGTCCTGACACAGCAACTCTGTGTGGGTGAAGTCAAGCTCTCCCCACATCGACCCTCTAGCGTTAGTCTCAATTGGAAGGTCCCAGTACAGACACAGCCTTGCTCGGCCATTAGCCTCACCTTCCGCACAGATTCCCCCAATTCATCCATTTGAGCAGATTCCAAGATGGTTCATGCCTGGGGTGGGGGTGTGTGGGGGCTGTCCTCTTCCTGCCTGTGACTCTCCACCACCCTTGATTACATGTGGCTATTGTCAAGATTTGGGGGCTGGGTGCCCCCTCCTCCCTGTCACCAGTGGACGTTTCTTCACTTGTCCTTTTTAAGGCAAGTGAAGAAATAAGGACCATGAACTGCTTGCTGGGCACTCTGCTGGTCGCTTAGAGCCCAGGGATAAATGAAGTCACGCCTGTGCACAGTGAGTAGCAGACAACCTATGGATGCACAGGTGGCACGTGGCATGAGGTCAGGGACAGCTAGAGACCTGCCCTGGCTCAAGCCATCTCTAGGCATCTTCACCCTCTGCTCCAGCGATCAACTGGCTCCAGCTCCTCCCTGGGAGGCAATCTCACTGGCAGGGGTCCTGTGTCTTCTTACTCTTCAAGCAATAAACCGTATCTTATCAGTTCTAGGATGCACCTATTTCATAAGCCGTTCAGCATAGCTGAAAAGGGGTATGATTGATGGTTACTGGTGAGGTGGTGACTGTGACAGAGCTGTACCTTCACATGCATGAACTTGGCCTGAAAACTTTCTGTTGATGCTTTCTGATAAGATCAAGGGAGTGTCTGCAAGTAACTTGCAGTGTGGGGGTCAGCAGCCTGGAAGAACACCCCAGAGGTTATAGCTCTTAACCAGAAATACTGCATGTAATTTTTTATGTATGCCAAGAGTGATAAAAATAAATCTAAAAGAGCTTTTTAATAATTAGAAAATAAAATTTCTCAGGCATAAGGAAATACTGTGTCATGATTTAATTGGTAACATTTTCCCCTTAATAGCACATAAAATCATGATGTATTTAATCAATGGTGACTTAGATTTGATAAAATAAGTCGTAGCTACAAACCTCACATGGATTCTATAGGATCACCATCTTTTAACATATATCACATTAACACATATGCTTGACCTGTAGCAGATACTCAAAACATACATGCTTATTATCTTGCAATATGATTTAAAATCACATGCATGCAAGAATGAAGGGAGGGTAGCAATAAGCTGGTAATAGAGCTAAATAATTCCCTTTTTCTCACACCATGACTTTAAAGGCAAGACATTTTCTTGAGACCAAGAACTAGCAAATATTTTCTTTAAAGGGACAGGTAGTAAGTATTTTGGATTTGGTGGGTCAGACAAGCATTGTTACAACTACTTAACTCTGCTGATGGGGGAGTGAAAGCAGCCACAAACAATGTGCAAGTAAATGGATGTGACTGTGATTTACAAAAACAGGCAGCTGGTAGGATTTGACCCATGAGGCCTAGTTTGCCAACTGCGTAAAACAGTAATTTTCAAATTTGAGTGTGTTCAAGAGTGTCTTTGTGAACCTGTTACATTGTAGTTCCTGAGCCCCTCTCCTAGTGACTACAATAGATATGGTGACCCTCTCTATGAGACACACTCCTATGACATGCTGAAGAAATAATCACCCTTGGGAGGTACATGCAACTCTTCTAGAAACTTCTAGAAACCTAGAGATCAGGATAAGAGCTTGATTCACAAATGGAGTTCAAAAACTCCTTGATAACCACCCTGGCATGAGTATGTTATCTCCTGTACTTGGGTAATTTTGGCTACACCCGTAAGTTACTAGAAGTTCAATTACATGGGAGGGCTGGACAATTCTTTTAAGAAGCAGATGCTTCATCACTCATCATGGGTAAAGGAAAAATGATTGAAAAAATGAAATTGTACCTCTTTGGTTTTATGGTCAAGAGGAGATCCCTCTTTCTAAGGACCAATACAAATCCTGGTACCCATGGCTGGGCATCTGCTGGGCTTGTGCCCAGGACAGAAAGCACCATAGGCCAAGCCTTGCCCACTGATGCCAGACTCTGATGTGGCTGCCACATGTTCATAATTGTGCAGACTCACATCAGGACAATGCTGGATTCAATGCAGCTCACCAGGCATCATCTCAATGAACCAATTAGAATGGTTTTCATGAAGCAGTGACTTCAGTCTTAGAAAATGAAGCCCTCTTAGGTTTGTTTCTTTATTTACTTAAGAGACAAGTAAATGGCTTTGAAACATCTGTGTGAGATTTTAATCTGGTTAATTGTCTTTAAATACCACTTGCCTGGGGAAAGAAGCGTCTTCAGGACTACAGACAGTCAGGAAAATGCAGGGGATAAAAAATCATTTGATAATGTAATAATGATAATATTTATCTGCTGGACACAAGAACAAGACCATCGTGCACTGCTTCCCTCAGCTCTTGTAGAAACCTGCCAGGAAGATGTGGTGGTGACCCCTCTTCTTGCAGGAGAAGTGGGGGAAGCCCAGAGAACTTAGGTTGCTGTGCAGAGGCATCAGCTGGGTAGCCTCAGTCATGATTAAGTGCGGGCATCCTGACTCTGGAGCATGAACTCTCCGTTTCCCCTTCGATGAAATGTTTCCTGGGAAGTGGAACAAAGATGTGGGCTCACCACATGTGCACAAGAGGAGAAAACTGAATTCATCATTGATGCGGTTGGGAACATGCCAGCTTACCTTGAAGACCATAGCTGCTAAGGTAAGGGTGAGCAGAATCTGCCTTCAGTTAGCCAGGAAGAAGGAGACATGTTTGGTGGTAGATCACCAACAGTGGTGCCACAGGAGGACTGCGTGGCATCAACTTATCAAAATGGAAATCTAGACATTTTCTTTTAGATTGGAAAATAAAGAACTGGAATCCAAGTGCTTTGACACTACAATCCTATACATTGTACACACGGGTGGGAATAGTCATTCTGATAAAAAGAGGACAGTTTCTCAGAAAATTATGCACTGACTTTGACAGCTGTGAACCTCACGACTGGAGCTTTGACTCAAGTAATAAAAATACATGTTAATACAAAAACTAATATGTGGATGTTTATAGCCACCTGCAAACAGTACAATGTCCTTCCCACTGTTACCTGGATGAACGGAGACATACCCTGTTGTGGAATGATTCAACCATGAAAAGGAACAGAACAACTAATCCACTTAATATAATTGACTCTCAAGGGCTCTCTAACTAGAAGCCAAATTCAAAAGCCTGTGATTCCCACTGTGTCAGCCTGAAAAATAAAAATCTTATTGTACATGTACCACAACTTTTTGACCTAGTCATCTACTTTGGAACATTTGGGTTGTTTCCATATCCTGGCTATTGTAAATAGTGCTGCAACAAACATCTGAGTACAGATGTCCTTTGAATTAGTGTTTTTGTAATCTTTAGGTAGATTCCTAGAAGTGGGATTGCTGGATCTAATGGGAGTTCCACTTTCAGTATTTTAAGGGTCTTGCACACAGCTTTCCATAGTGGCTGGGCCAGTTTACATTCCCACCAGTAGTGTAAGAGTGTTCCAATTAAAAAAAACTAGTAAAAGATATAAAAATCTTAGGAAGAGAAAAACACATCAGTGGTCATGGGGTCTAGGGGTAGGGTATAGGGTCTACAAAGGGACATGAGGGGTTCTGGGGGGGGTAATGGAGTTGCTTTCTATCTTGAATGTGGTGGTGTTTAAATAACTGTGTTTGTCAAGTTTTCTAGGCTCTCATGCCAAAAAGGGCAAATCTGATTATCTATAAAATTCATCTTTATAAACTTGACTAAAGTGAAGTCTCAGGCTGCAGCTGGGGCTGCAATTGAAAGGAGCTATCCAGTCAAGAAGGACACTCAGCAATTCCAGAGAACTGACAGGGAGGGCTCCGCAATGCATCATGGGTCTGAGATACACTTGCTGACCCTGGCCTGCATCATGGGGCCTTGGGCCGCAGGAAGCCAGATAGAGTCTGTGCCCCACATGTGGTGTGTCACGGCCTTGTCAAGGCTGCTCCAGAGAGTGGAGAGGGTGGAGTCTGGTGAGACTTGGCGTGAAAAGTCCAGCTGAGCCATTTGGGGAAAACACCTCTGGTTTGTCGATCTTCTGGCTAAGATGGCTCAGTTCCTCAATATGAGCATCAAGCATTGTGGTGAATGTGCTCATGGATGCTTCAGGGGCGCATGTGAGGCAGTGGTTTCAGTAGTTGGTCTCCCTGTTGGGCAGGAGTTCTAGAAACCACCCAAGAAGCACCACATCTAATAGGGGAAATGCCTTAGGGGAATGAGCTCTACCCTATACCTGCCATCACTGTTCCTGCTTCATCCTTGTTATTTAAATGCTCCCAGTTTCCCCTTCCTGGTAACTAACCAGATTTCTTTTCTCTCCATTCCACATACAGAGAGGCATTTGGGAGGCTGATAGCAGAGGAGCTGGTGGGATGGATCTTGGCCTCCCCATGATTCAAGTTCCTGATTTCTGTTGCCATTGCTGCAGGGCCTTGGGCAAAACTGCTAACCTCGGTTTCCCCCAAATGCATAATAAGGAGAAGCTTCTTTACTTATTTATGATGGACTCTGTTCCTTGTATGAGAGATGTTCCAATGTAAGTGTTATTACAAGGTTCAATTTACTGTCCAGAAAGAAGCAATCCTGATAGAAATCTTTCATTTAATTAAAATTGATTTTAAAATTGCCTGATCAATAGTGAGTTAAAAATTCATCGTGGCTCAGTGGGTGGGGAGAGGTCTCCAAGCAGGCCAGAGTGGAGTGGTTTTGGCTCCAGCCTCAGGCTGGGCCTTGCTGGCCCTGCTTGGTTAGCAGAGAGTGACCAATCCTCTGTGGTCTCATGGCCACTCTCCCCTGGACGAGGATGGACCTGCAGGAGAACCAACTTTTACTTCTTGCATTTTGAGCAGGAAAGTTTTAAAAATGCAGCTGGTCATGCCCATGAGCTTGAGTCATTTAATTACTAGGAACCAATAAAAGCATTTACTTTAGGACCTATTTCCTTGAAAGCTACCTCTATAGGTATTCCACAGGTACTCATGGACTGTGCCCTTTGTCCAGTCTCTCTAGCCAGAAAAACTGTCTGTCCGCCCTCCTGGTCCCTTTGTTCCCACAGGCAATCATTTGCTCAACTCTATCATTCAACCTTTGTGTCTTCTGTTCTTTTTCATCCCCACTTCTGCCCCGGGTCAAGCTCCCTTCCGCTCTCACCTGGAACATTTTAATAGCCATCTCGCTGGCTTATCTGGCTCCAGTTGTCTACTTGTCTAATCTATTCTCCATGAGAGATCATCTTAAAGCACAGGTCATCTAGGGTCACCACTGCTCAAAATTCTTTGATGACTCCCATTTTAATATGGAATTAGGTCCAAATGCCTCAGTGGGTCTTCTAAGATATCCATAATCAGACCTCGTGCTGGCCAGTGGCGTCTGTCTACTGCAAGTCTCCCAGCAGGGTGACCAGGTCTTGCCCCATCCTTATTTCATACCTGTGGGGCACTCTGGCCTTCCTGCTATGCTCACACAAGTTTCTCTGACTGCCACATGCATTTATTCATTTGACAAACCTTCATTAGGATGGTGCCATGTGCCCGGGTCTGTGCTAGGCTAGGGTGGGAGTTGGGACATGGTGGACCTGACAGATCAAGTCCTGCTCCCCAGGAGCTGACATTCCAAGGGGGAGCTATTAAAAAAGTCAACAGATAACGAAATGAAGAAATACAGGCCGTGGTATGTGTTATGAAATAAATCAATGGAGCCCTACGGAGAAGATAACACAAGTTGTGGGGGTGGGGAGCCAACGAAAAAGTCAGGGGTGGTCTTGCTGGGTGAGAGCCACTTAAACTGAAGCATGTGAAATGAGGAAGGCTGGATGTGGGGGAAGGGGACAGAGATTCTAAGAAGCTGAAGTTGGCAGTAGGGGGCATCAGCAACTTCCAGGGAAGTCAGTGCTTTTGGAACATCAGGGATTTGTTTTTTCAGTATTAGGAGGGGAAGGTAGTATGTCAGGTGCCAGGTCATGTGTGAAGATGTAGATGGCTGCCCAAGTGTGTTAGTGGCCTGGGGCTGCTGTGACAAAGTACCTGGACAGGGCGACTTCAAACGCAGAGATCTGTTGTCTCAGCGTCTGGAAGCAGAAGCCCTCCACTGAGGTGTTGGCAGTGACATATTCACTCTACAGTCTCTGGGGGGATCTTTCCAGTTTCTGGTCACCCCAGTCATTTCTTGGCTGGTTAGAGCGCAACTCCAGTGTCTGCCTTTGTTCTCACTTGGCTGTCTTTCTGCTGTGTCTGGGTCTGGGTCCAGAATTCTCTCTTCTTAAAAGGATACAAGTCAGATTGGAGTAAAGCCCACCTTAAAGGCAGCATCTTAAGTTGATTAAATCTGCAAAGACCTTATTTCCAAATAATGTGAGGTTGCTTTCGTGGGTACTAGAAGTTAGGGCTTCAAGGTATCATTGTTTGGGAGCAGGGGAAGGGTCAACTCAACCAGAACACCAATTGATATGGCAAGCTTTTAAAGGATTTAAGGGAGTAGGTAACATTGTCTATGTGACCTAAAAGAATAATCCCATTGACTTCTGGTGGCAACTAGAGAGGAGGGATTGGTGGAAGTTGGAGATCAGCCTTCTAGGCTGAGTTCATGGTGGCAATTGAGCTAGATAGGTGGGTGCATTCAGCTGTGTTTTGGCACAGAATGGAAATCTGGATTCTAATGATAATGTACATGCTGCACTCACCATACTGCCTTGTAAATCTTTTTTTGTTTGTTTGTTTGTTTGTTTGTTCTCCCATAGCCTTTGGTTGGCGCCTTTATTTGACCTGTAACACTCAAGGGAAAATGGAAAATATCCAACTTGAGAGATGAGTACCTTTTGGGGATGTACAGAAGATAGAAAGGAGATACATTCCCCCAAGACTTAGAGAGGCTTAGGGTTTTTTGTTTGTTTGTTTGTTTTTTGGCTCAGGGAGTAATTAGGATTTGTGCTTCAGCTCTGAATCCCTATAGGAATCTGGATGGAGACAGAACAAGATTTCAGGGAATAGCCAGAGGTTGGGCTCTCAGGACAAGTTTCTCAGTTTCAAACATAAGAGCAGGAACATAGAAGTAACCAAAGTCTCCAGGGCTTCTGCAAGAGTTTCTGGGCTACAAAAATCTCTTTATACATCTCCAGGAGTCTCTGGGAGGAGAAAGAGCCTTTATAATGATTCTGGTCAAATTTCCCACAATTTCACTGGCATGGAGGTTGAGAATCAGAATAAATCAGAATTTAGAAAAATAAAATAGCTATATATCCTGCATGCTCAGGTCCTAGAGTAAAATTTGTATGCATCACATCAATAAATGAATTCAAATGTGTATATATATGTGTATATATATATATATATATATATATATATATATATATAAACAGATAATTCAAATAGGAGCCAAGAGCAGGGAGGTTGAAGCATAAGCTCTGTCTTGTCTGACACCTCCATGACTCCTGCATACATAAGTGCAGGCTGGGTGCCCTGAATAGGTGGGAACGAGCCTGCAAGGGGCACAGTCTGCCTGTGTGTCACTTATTCAGCAAGGAGAGGGTCACTCTGGTCTAGATGTCAGATTTCCCCAGTTGGAGGCTCTGCCATTGACTGGTACTTGGCTAGTCATCTGACATGTTCTTGATTCTTTCTTTCCCAACTGGAACAGAGGCAATGCCAACCTCAAGTCTCAGTGCCCGTGGCTGTGATTCTGGTATGGTAGAATGGAGATCTCATTGTCAGTCCTGCCTGCTGGCAGCCTCTTGGACAATTCTGGACTGACTTTAGTGTTATGAATAAAATGTGAGTATGGATGTGGATTGTTCATATGCATAGATAGGCGTGTCACTGTGCACTGGGACAGCCACAGGGAAGGCACCATGGTCTATTGATCTTGAGTCTGTGGTGCAGGTCCTTGTTCTAGCATCACCAGCTATGCCACAATGGACCTGTTTCCTAGGCTAACCCCCCCTCCCCCACCTATCAGGGAGAGGTTAAAGGCTTGTCTGAGTTTATACAGAGAGTAGACTCAAACTTAGGTCTGCTTGATTTATTATTCATTCATAGAGCTTAGTATTCATTCATTGAAAAGTATGTATTGAGCAACTGTTATGAGCCATTCGCTGTGCCAGACATGGTGGAGAGCTACAGTTATTGAGAAATCAAGGAAGAGAGAGCATAAACAAGCAATCACGAGTGTGGTTAAGTCTATAAAAGGAAAGCAGAGGGGTGTACTAGAAGCATTTGAAATTGAGAACAATAAATGAGGACCCAAAGTGAAATAATTGATACTCAAGTGTGAGATTCAATGTTACATCTATTATCATCTAAAATACAGAAAGATTTTATCCACAAGGCTGTTAACAACAGTATTATTTATAATAGCAAGAAGCTGGAAATAACCTAAGTGCCCAACCACAGGGGAATATTAATATAAATTATGCCAAATTGTTGTGGCATATAATGGAATCACTTAAAATGATGTTTATGATGCTATGGGGAAAATGTAAATAAATGTGTAAAAAAATACAGGTCATAAGGTTGTTTATGCAGTGTGAGCTCACAGATACTTGGGAGTATGATAATGGAAGAGCCTAGTCATATCTGAGTGGTGGTGGGAATTAAAAGTAATTTTTCTTTCACTAAATTTCTTTAGTTTACTAAATTCTCTAGCAAACCAAGGCAAAAATAATAAGTATAACCTCATGGGAAATTCATATACTTATTCTAATTTACTAAAGAATATAGAAGGATATCATAAAGGATAATCAGGTATTACCTAGAAGGACTCTACAACCTTGTTGAAACATCACAAGAAACATTTGCTGCCACAAAAAAAATAAGAGGGTGCAAAATGATGGCATTTAATTCACTGTGAGTCTGAGTAATAACAGCCGACCATAAATGAGCACATGAACTCTGACTACTTGGCATGCCTTACATATTGGAACCTTGCATGACAGGGATGATATTGCCCCATTTTACAGATATGGTAGCTGAGACTGAGCGATTGAAGCAACTTTGTCAAAGTCACGCAACTACTAAGTAGTAGAGTAGCTGATTTCAAAACTCATGCTCTATGTCATAACACTTTCCTAAATTCTCTGGCAAAAAAAGGTGAAAACAAATGAGTAAAACCTCACACCTACAAGAACTTTGAAGGGAAGGAAAGCTTTGTAGATAAGAAAAAAGTTGAAGTTAGCCTTGAGGGACTTAGAAAGACACATAGGAACCACCACACAAGAATATGGCAGAGAGGAAGTGCTGGTCCATAAGAGGGTATGTTTTGCATTCTGTTGGCTTCTGCTCTGAGCTACATGTATGGAGCTGAGCCCTGGATATATTTGTTCAGGATGGGTTGTTGAGTCCTTGCTACATACCACACAGAGTGTGTGCGGCTCCTGATCTTAGGGAACTTGTAAGCTAATAGTGGGAAATAGAGACCCTAAATAGAAAGCATAGTAATCTATGAAGAGTAGAGACATTCCAGTTGGGGAATATGAAATGACCATAGACATATTCACAGAATATATGCCCATCAAATGATGAACACCAGAGAGAGGCCTGGCATAGGACTTACTCTGCCACTCATAGTAAAAGCTGACTTTCATTTATATATAAATAAATTAAAAATGAAAAAAAATCAACTTGACATTTGGGTCCCCTTCACAGAAAATCTTCTAATATTATGATCATTTATGTGAACAGAACAGACCAAGCTACTGTTGATAGTAAATGAGACTTTAAACATTCTGCTAAGGGCTAACACAACTCATCTGAATCTCCAAACATAAAATGGAGATAACAGCACTTATTTGTAGGGTTGCTGCATGAGTGAAAGGTGATATTATACATGAAGAGTCTGGTACAATACCTGGCATATAGAAAATGTTTGACAGGCTTGGCTACTTCTGTCCCTTAGTGGTCAAAAAAAACAAAAGGAAGGACAACTCGAGGGAGGAAAGTTGTGATTTAGAAATACAATTTTTCTTTCCTCTTGCCAATATGGACATGAACGCCGTCCTGTTATTGTTCTTTGGTTGCTACTGGAATGAGTGGTAGGCACGGCCTATGCTACTGAGTTGGAAACTATTATGTTTTATGGTGATGATGATGATATTGATAGTGATGAAGATGATGGTGATGGTGATGAAGATGATGATTTTTTCCAATTTGTAATTTTCATACAATATTGGTCACGTTTGTATGGTTGTCTTTCCCCTTAGGTTTGACCCTCCCTTCCAAGGGGTTGTGTATACCTTACACCCACTCTACCTCTTAGTTTCCCCCTTCCCTCCCCTGGTCATTCCGACTCCTCTCACTGGAAGCTGTTGGTCCATGTTTGGTCCACCAGTATTTTCTTTTTTTTCTGGAACTATGTCCTTTTTTTTCCCAGGTCAAGTCTTGCAATCCTGGATAGCAACAGACCAGGCTGCTCAGATCTCCAGGGATAACTGAGGTGGGTAATCAGGAACTAGCTGTAGGGCAAATACATGTTGCGCTTCTCCAGGATCCTTTCTGGTGTCTGTCACATATTGCTGGTTCTGTGCTATAAAGTTCTGATACCTTGGTTTGGGAGATGATGATGTTGTTACATCTGTAAACCTTTATCTCATTAATGTAATTTCTGCCCTTCTCATCTTTCAAAATTGTCTTTGCAAACAAAGACACACAGATAACCACGAATTCATCAGGATTACTCTAGCTAGAGTCTCATCATGGCTCGCCCTGATCTAACATGGGTAGGGTGTTAATGGGGTCTTTAGATCTCTAAGCATCACCTCCTCTTCAGGGGCACCAGGATCCTGGCTCAGCTTGGTTAATTATGAGACCTGACCCAGCTGACATTCAACAAGTGTGATTGATGTGGTTTGAGGATATCCAGGTAAGCAAATGATCAAATCAACTAGCATAGACATGACTGGGTGAAGATGTGGCAAAATGATCATTTATAGCTCATTGTAACTAAGAATTGCTTTGTAACCACTCATGATGTTTGTTTTTTTCCCTTCTACGTGTTCCAAAATGAGCCCATAATATATTTATAATGTGGAAAATTCCTTTCTGTATAAGGCAAACATTCATTCATTGAAAGAAAATAGAATTGTCTTCCATTGCTTAGAAGAAAGAATGTTGTGTTCTTTCTGGAATAGGTAGGTAAAGTGGACATAGCTAATGAATTTTATCTCTTAGAGCTTAATTTGTTGGTTTAAACCTTTTGAGTATATTACACCTACCTTTTAGACCTCCATTCCTAAACCTTGTTCATCTCTTGCCAGTAGGGGGACTTTAGGGCAAAGGACAAAGACCTTAAGGCAGGTGCACGAAATCCCAGTTTGAAGATGTTTTCAGGCAATATATTCCATGAAGGTGTGAGGGGTAGTTCGGTTTCTTCCCATCCTCTCTGCTCCGTTCTTCTCCCAAGTAGGTGGGTTGTTCATGAACATTAGTCTCTACTTTTCTGTATTCTTTGAGCTTATCTGGCAGGAGTTACAGAGGGGACTGCAGGAGAGAAGCTGGTGGAAGAAGCTGCCAGGGGTCAGAGTGAAACAGCTGAGCCTCCTCAGCCTCTGATAATACATCTATCAACTGGTTTTAGGGGCCTACACTCTGCCTGGGCTAGCAGACTCAGTCACGGGGCATATTCACTCAGTGCCCCCAAACCTCAGTCTGAGTCTCTCCTCCCCCAGTTCCATCACATCATTTCTCGTGGTGGGAAAGCAGGTTGTGTTTATTTAGATAAAGATATATTACTATAATAGAATTACTAATTATGTCCAACAACTTTTTCCTTAAACAAAACACTCTGTGGTTGGGGCTGGAAAGCATTAGTGAGGGAGGAGGAGGAGGGGGGAGGAGCAGAAGGGAGGCGTGTTTTTCTTTCCCCCTGATTGATGATGGCGTGATAATCTTGGCCTGCTCACAAGTTGCTCTTTCCCGTGGATAACTGGATCCTGCTTTGCCAGCTCTAATTTGAAACAAATTTTGCTCGAACCAATCTCCTCCTCCGCGTTAATGTTTATTAAAAGTCAGTCACAGCACATGCAGATGCCTCCAACACCCCGCCCCCACCCCCAGGGCCAACTCCAGGTTATTGTGAGGAGGTGGGAGGTCCTACCTCTCCTTTGCTTTGACAAAACATGTGCAAAATAGAAAGATGGGAAGGGAATCTGGTTCCTTAATGAAGTCTGCAGACAATGCAGAGCTGGGAGTTGTTGGTGGTGCAGATGTCACATAAGGACAGAGCAATACCAAGAGTCTTACAGTCTGATTCTTTGGGGGAATATGAGGATAAGAGACTGAGTACATGGGAAGCAGGAAACAATGCAAACCATGGCTAGCTTTCCTCCTTACTCCCCCCCCCCCCCACCTCTTCCCTTCACTCTCTCCTCTGGAAGGTTTATCCTTGCCAACTCTCCCTACTCAAGTCAGTCACTGTCTTGGGTTGGGTCCCCCAACAGCAAGTCCTGAGACAAGCATCCATGTGCAAGCAATTGATTTTGGAAGGGGTCCCCAGAAACTACCACTAAAGGAATCAGGGAATGAGAGGGAACAAAGTCAAGGTGAAGTCCATTCAGAGAGAAGGCAACATTTAGATCTTTGCATTTCAATACTGCTCAAGTAGAGAGCTTGACTTTCTGCTGATTAATATATGTCAACTATGTGTAGAAGGTCACTGACAGCAGAGATTCTGTCTTGGGTCTCTGTCTTTGGCGCCCATGTGGATTAATTAGCAAAAAGGAATAAACCCTTGACTAGGAATTAAAAGACTTGGGTAGTAATCCCAGTGTGGTGTAGGGTAAATGAATAGGGTTTTTCAGACCCCTCTGCCATTAGCCTCTGTGACCAGCACCTGTGGTATTGAGCTCTCTCCAAGGCCCAGTGGGTATGTGCATGAATAAGTGTGCACATGGGCTTAGGAAGTGGTGATACCAGGACAGTGTCACCCTAGGGAAAGGGGGGAGCTCAAGTGGCTTTTCCTCTGCTGGCTGTTTACTCCTGTTCACTCTTAAAAATCCTGTGAAGATGATGCCAGGGCTCTGACATTCTTCTTTAGCTGCTAGAACCAATGATGAACCTACCTGGATTGGGATGCTTGCAAGATTGTAAATAAATCTCTCACTGAGAGATTTATGGCAGTCTACCCCTCCCTAGGGATAGACTGATGGACTCCTTAGGGAGTAGAAATTTCCTTTTATAAAGAAGAGTGTCTTGGTAGTTTCTCGGGACTCATTGCAATGTTAGATTTTACCTTTCAATCTTGAAAAAAATCCTAGGGTTTTTTTCATGGGCCACTCTCTGTTTTTGGCAGCTAGGCTCATTCTGACTGGACATCTGTGAGAAACTATATAGGTCGCCCAGGATTGAGGATTTGGGGGTATTCAGCTAACTTCTGTTCATAGCTGGTTGAAGACTGCTCCAGAACTATTAGCTCCTGGGCTCTTGTGTGTGTGTGTGTGGTATGTGTGTGTGTGTGTGTGTGGTATGTGTGTGTGTGTGGTATGTGCTCATGCTTGCATGCATACATGTGGGAACTGCCCATTATTATTCATTAGCTACAAATCAATGGAAGACCAAATGCTAGGATGCATAGATTCCTCAGATTCAGAGACACACATTTCTTCTGAAGGAAACTGGAGCAATCCCTCTCCTCATTTTCAGACTTGAGCTATAGGGTTGCACATTTGACAAACTTAGTTATTAAATTAGCATCCCCCCCAAAATCAGAAAAGCTCTTCTCAAACATTATTCTTTTCTTCATTAATTTCACAATTATTTATTAAGAGCTTTATGTACACCTGTCAGGACACTTTGTACTAGGAAGACTCACAATAGTAAGATAGAGCCTTTGACTACCTCACTAATGTGCCCATTATGGTTTGTGTTATACAGAGAACTTTAAAATAATAAGTGTTCAAATACACAGAAGGAGCTGTGACTCCACCTTCATCCATGCTCACAAAGGCTAAATGGGGAACCTAGAATTCCATCCACAGGAGGTTGTGATGAGGTTATAATGAGTTGTCCCATGATCCTCTCTGAGTTGGATAGGGTTGGTGGTTTCAGTTCTGTCAGTCCTTAATGGACAGCATGTCTCCCACTGTCTTCTTGTAAAGATCACAGGGGTAGTCAGAATCCTCACCCCTAGTCCAACTCCTGTGCTTCTACTTCCACCTGGCAGTAGAGACAATCCTCCACCTTCTGCCAGAACACTGTCAGAAAAAGTGAACTAAGCTGGGATTGAAATAAGATCTAGAGTTTAGAGCTGAATACAAAATTTTCCATATTTCAATCACCTACAAAAATACTGAAAACCAAGATGTCAAATTGAATGGAAAAAAGAAAACTGATAGATGCCAAAATTAAGACTGTAGATATGTTAGAAATACCCAACAGAGATTTTAAAGGTACTGTGACAAAAATACTTCAACAACTGTAAACATGCTTGAAACAAAAGGAAAGATAGACAACCTCAGGAAAAATATTCTTAGTGAAAAAAGCAAAGAAAAAAGAAGTGTTAACTTGAATTGCTATATCCAATGAATACAACTTTCAGGAATGAAGGGAAAATCAAGACATTCCCAGATGAAGGAATGAAGGTAATCTGTCATGAGAAGATTAACTCTAAAAGAAAGGTAAAAGGAACTTCTTTATATAAAAAAGAGAAGATTAAAAACATTGTTGAAATAAAAGAAGGAAGAATGTGTCAAGGAAAAATACAAGGAAACAATAGATTTTTCTTTTCATTTTTGGTTTTCTAAATGATGTTTGATGATTAAAACAAGAATTATAACCACCTCCTCTTATGGTTAACATAGAGGAAATATTTCAAATTGTTATAAACACAAAAGAACAAAAGGACATAGAGCTGAGGATTTTGTTAGTCACTTGAATTGGTAAATCTTTGAAGCCAGCAGACTAGGATAAGTTATGTGTAGGTATTTGGTCTCTGGCTAAATATTCTTGGTTTTCTCTGGAATCTGCTCTGTCTAGCAGGGCCTATGAAACACGCTGTGACACCATAGTGAAATCTGGGCCATGGAGGGTTGGCTGACCACTGCTATGCTCTGGGCACTTGATGTTGGGGACCTGATACCAGGGAAGGCAGTGCTGCCAGGGTACCTCAGGCCCAGCCCAGATGTGGGTGATGCTGCCTGGGAAGATGGTGTTGATGCCCAATGCTGAATTCATTGTTATGAAGGACCAGCATAATTCAGGTAGAGACAACTGCCATCTGAAGTCTCTGCCCTTCTGGAAGGAGGACACTTTTTGAGAAGCTTAGACTGATTAGAGAAAAATGTGTGGTCACTTTCAAGAGAGGATGGTTTAGAGACCATAGCATCAGATACATGAAAATCCGAGGCAGCCGTCGAGAACTAGAAAGAGGCTGCTCTTACCAGAGTATGGAAGAGTCACTTTCCAAGGAAGATGAAACGCAACATTTAAAATGTGTTGACAGAAAGAGATAAATTTGACTATAAGAAAATTCAAAACGTGTGTGCATCAAAGGACATTCTGAGCAAAGTGAAAAGGCAAGCCTCAAAATGGGAGAATATATTTGCAAATCATTTATTTGGTAAAGGATTAACATGTCAAGAGTTACAAATCAACAATGAATACACAGCTGATAAATAATTGAACAATGAACTTGAAGAGACTGTTCTCCAAAGAGGTTATACAAATGACCAATAAGGATACAGAAAAAGAGCACATCACTAATCATTAGAGAAATGCCAACCAAAATCACAGCGACATCACTTTGGATCCCTAAGTATGGCTATTAGCAGAAAAGAAAGAAATAACAAGTGTTGGCGAGGCTATGACAAAATTAAAACCCTTGTGTACCATTGGTGGAAGTATAAATTGTTGTAGTAGCTATGGAAAACAGTATGGCATTTTCTCAAAATATTAAACATAAAATTACCATATTACTCAGTGACTCCACTTTTGAGTGTACATGCAAAAGAATTGAAAGAAGGAACTTGAAGAGATATTTAGATTGCCTTTGTCACAGCAACTTTATACACAATAATCTAAAGCAACCTAGGTGTTATTCTGAGATAAATGGGTAAAGAAAACATTTTCTATGCATACGCTACACTACACTACAATACTCTTCTGTCTTAAGAAGAAAGGACACTTGTCAGCCATCAGCTACAAAGACTTTATGGGTGAGAAAAGTCAGTTACAATGGGGCATGTACTGTGGAATATCACTCCTAGGATGTACCGAGAAGAGCCAAATTCAGAGACAAAAACTAGAATGCTGGTTGTCAGGGGCTTGAGGGATGTAAATTAGGGGATTATTGTTTAATAGACACAGAGTGTCAGCTGGTGCAGATGAAGTTCTGTGGATGCATAGTCTGGTGTAATGATATATAACCATGTGAAAGGCACTGCAAATAGTTAAAATTTAAGTTTTGTGTCATGCATATTTTACTATAATACAAAAAACAAGTAGACATTTCCAGAATGATCTAGTCTTTACCAGATAAATCAAAGTACATCCAAAATGAAGTCTCTGCTACCATAATATCTTTTGAAAACCCATCATGAAAATGAAGACCAGCTTCAGACAGTGCTAAAAGATGCTTTGAAGACCAATTCCATTCTTCAGGGAAATCTAGACCTCATTTCATGAGAAGCTGAAGAAAAGGAAGGGAGAGCAAGTAAATTTATTATACAGAAGAGAAGAATACTGGAGGACTCCTAAGAAAGTCAGACCAAGTCTCAGGATGGATTCCTGGAATATTCGAGAGCAGGATGCTGAGCCTGTTGGACACAGCATGCAGGCAGCTTGGGTACACAGCCAGCACAGGCTACAGGCCAGATGCCTCAGCAAAGAGAATTTTGAATACAGTGATTCATGTGGCTGGGTTAGATAAGACTGAAACACTCTTGAAGAACAAAGAAATTGTGTATACACTAAATTAGTGGAAAATTAAGTCAGTGATATATTTAAAGTAAGATAAAAATTCTCCAAACTGATCCAGTTTTACTGCACTCCAGAAAACATTGCTGTAAGGAAGACAAAGTCATCAGCTCCCGTGAAAATTCAGTTCTCTTAGAACAACATTGAGGGAAGAGGAAAAGCCCTCTGAAAGCAGATGGCAAGAGTAGCAATACAGTACTGAACTGGCCTTGTCTTCTCCTGATTTCCTATCTGCTGTGGTTAGGCAGGCCACCTCGCCCAGCCTGGAATCTGGATTCTGAACCCGACAGGTGCTGAATCCTTAGTCAAGTCTAGCTGCTTCCAGGTGCCTTTTGCCCAATCGACCCTGTCCACCGTTCCCACCATGGCCTGTCTCACTGGCCTAGAGTGAAGCCAGAGTAATCTTCTAGAAAGCAAAAAAACAATTGTGGGACTCTGCTGCTCAAAGCCCCCTAGGAGCCCAAACCATATTGATACTCAAACAAAATCTCCAGGTCAGACCCTGAGGATGGGCACGCTGCATGTCTCTGTCTGTGCCCTTCCTAACCAGCTGCCCACCTGCCTTCTGTATCATGCGCATTCCTGCCCTGAAGCCTCTGCTCTGCCTGCTTCCTCTGCTTAGAATGTTTTTTCCCAATGTACTCAGGGGTGCTTCCTTCATAGTGTTTACATGCCAGCTCTGACCCTGTCTCTCCAGCAGCACCACACTCCCCTGCTCCCTCCCACTTCCCTGGCCCTAGCTGTTAGCTGTGGTTTCCAGTCTCTCAGCTTTTCTAAAATCAGTTTGTCTTTATTCTAGTTTATATCATCTAGTCTCCCATTCAGCAGCCCTCCAGGAGGGGGGTTTATTTTAGAAGAAAGACAGATTTCTAGCTGTGTTTCTGCATCATCTTAGTGAACTTTATAAACCACAATAACACTGAATGTTGTCTGCCTGTTCCTCTGAAATGGAAGGAACAGATTTTATTTTATTCACCTTTGCTCCTTTCCCCTCCCACCTTACAAGGGTTTGGAGGGTGGAGGGAAGGGATGAATGCTCATGATGTGGCAAAAGCTTCTGAATCTCAGATCTGTCCAACATCAGAGCATGCTGTCTGGGTCTCCCAAAGCAGACCCCACACACCTGAGGGTGCTTTCTGGGGCCTCACCTTAGATCCTGCTCCTGGCTGCCACACTTTGGCTGAGGACACCAGCTTTGCCTTGGAAACTGCTCTACTCTGTGCATGGTGGGCTCTAGGCTAGCCCATCCCCTGTCCATGAGGATGTGAATCATGCACACTGACACACTGACAGGGAAGCCTGGGTTATGGGAAATGTGGTAGATGCTGAGGAAGGAGCCATGGCTGGGTGGCCCTTGGCCTCCTAGGTCAAGGTGTTGATTGAAAAGGTGGGTGCTTTTGTGTTAAAGGGAAAATCACTGACTTCAAGGAAAAGGTCATCTCATTGGCTTGGAGGGTCCTAAACAAGAAGACTTCTGGCTTCTCCTTCTTCACTGTGCCCCTCCCACAGTAATCTTTGCCTTTGAGAAGGGTTTGCATTCAGTGATGAGCGAGTGCTTCTAATGAGCCTGGATCACACAATACAGGGGCTTTGAGCCAGGCAGCCTGGGCATGGGCTGCACCTCTGGCACCTTCCACCCACGTAACTTTGGCCACATGGTTACTTGATGCTACCGTGCATGGGTTTTCTCACCTGTGAAAGAAGTGGAGATGATTATGCCACCAGTGAAATGAGACAAACCCACCCAGAGCACTGAGTTCATAGTGAGCTCTCCATAAACACTGCTGTTTAGATCATCTCACTTAAATAAATGACGGAATCCGAGTCCTTTGCCCTCAATTTAATTCACTTTTCCACTCTTTAATAAAATCCACTTGGGTTGCATTTAACCCATGTTTAGCTTGTCCAATGCTTTGAAAATTGCCTCCACTTCTCATTTCAGATTTGCTTCTGGAGAAGCCCATAAAACACAAACTTAACCAGTGAAGAACACACTTTCCTAATGGACTGAGTACAAAGGAGAGGTTGTTTCAGAACTTCTGATGAGCGCTGATTAATCACAGTTAGCAACATTTAAGTCCCTGTGCCCAGTGAGGCTGGCTTATCCCAGGGAAATTTGATTCAATTCCACAAACACTTCTTCTACTCATTAAGACACCTACCACCAACACATCTGGTCAAGTAAATCTAAAACATCAGTCAAAGCAGTTGTTGGCATTTTCTGGTCAAACATCTGGATGGATGAAATTTTAATTGAATGTTTTGATGTCATGTGGTCTCTGTTTCAAAGCCAGTCCCCAAGTAGAAGTTTGATACCTTTACTTTCTATGCCAGATCGTGTGTGCTGGGTTGGCGAGAAGATATCCTGAATGTTATAGCTACCGCAATGATACATCTCACATGTTCCACAATAACCCTGATTAAAAAAAAATTCCATTCTTTTTCTGGCCGATGGATGAGCCCCACTTCTGGGGAGGCAGTATGGTTTGCATTTGCATGGAGTCCTCGACTACAATGCTGGAAGCTTGCAGTGAATTTTCGATCTGGTTCCATTTACTCAGAAATATCCAATGACTCAATGAATAGACTCTTTTCCCTCAGGTTTCCCATTGATAAAGTGGGAAGGCATGTGTGCATTTTACATCACCAGGGGGAGACATGTATACTTATGGCACATTTGTGTGCATACATGTCCACACACATGTATGTTTGCTTACGTGCTCACTCTTCCAGCCAGTTCCCAAGAATCCTCAGCTGGGGCACCTTGGATAAGGGGTTCAGCAGTGGGCACACAGAGAAGCAGGCAGACACGAGAGCTGTTCAGGAGGCCATATGGGAAGTACCCGTAGACGTGTGGGTTCAGGAGATGGGCATGTTCTGAAGGCGTCTTCCCAGGCTACACTGGGCCGTTTGGAAGGGACCTCCCTGCCAAATTTCTCAAACCCCAGAGCAGTTGATTTCTTTTGACTGGGTTTTCAACCTGAGTGCCCACTCAAGCCCTGCATGACTCTCCCTTGATTTGTCTGGCTTCCTTGACCCATCAAAAGCCTTTATCTTAGCACAAGCCATCCCTGGCACAGGTCATACAATGCTTCAAAAAAAGTCCTAAAAACACAAAACACAAACAAGGCCCTCTCTGGACATCTGTTCAGCTGCGGCAGCCAAGTGCTGGATCTGCGTGGTGCCAGCCCTGGGCGCGGTCGCCTCCTCCAGTGCAGCATGCAGTGCCCGCGCTAATGAGCTGCACTTCCCGCAGAGGCCGTGTGGCCAAGCCCCTTCATTAGGATGGGCTCACGTGGCCAGGCTGGTCAGGCTCCTCTCCTGCCCTCCACCCTCTCCACAATCTTCCTCCTACACAGCAGTTTAGCATCGTGAGCATTCTTTATCCCGGCCGTTTTAAACAAAGGAAGAGAATGTGCCACCTCTGGAGGCATCGGACAAAGAAAGAGTGACCAGGGCTGATGACCCCGCTGAGGGACCAGCAGGACTTTCTGAGAAGCTCATCTCTCAGGAGCTGGCCCAGAGTCACCCAGAGAGCCTGCCCTGCACCAAGGGGGCTCATTCTGGGCCTTGTTCGGTCCTTTGGTCCAGAGGGTCATCAGTGGGAAGGACCAGCAGCTCGGACCTTGCCCATCAGTGGGATGGAGGGAACATCCAGGAATGGTGTGGACAGGCTCTGACTGTGACTGTCGGGACATCCCACTGACCACCTGCACCCACTCCTAGAGGAAGTTTGGAAAGTCATAGATTTTTGAGTTTTCAGTGCTTACTGTGAAGGTGCAATGCTTTGCACAGAACCTTCGCACAGAACCTGCTCAGTAAAGGAGTTAATCAATAACATGGATGTCATCATCATGACCAACTTCTCAGAACATGATGAGGAGTAAGTAAGACTGTGGTGTCAAGGTTCAGCCTTGAGCTCCCACCCATCACTATGACAAAATCTGGGCCCAAGTAGTAGAGCAGGGGCTACTTATGTTTCCTGTAGGCTTTTCATAATCTAAGAGAGATTTCTTCATCTTACAAGTATTGAATTCTACTGTTGTGGCCAGATTATAGAGTGGATTAAGCATATCAGCACAGTTTGCTGACTCCCTCCTTAGTGAATGAAAAAGGAACCCTTCTTCAACAAAGAGAGCACAGATTTAAGTTTGCCTCCATTCAAGGAAAGTTCATGTAACACCACCAATAGCCACTCCAGCCCAGGTATATTCAAATACAGTCCCTCACCTGAGGCACTGATGGCATCAAGGGTGAACAGCATCCAGTCCCCTCCCTGCGCTGAGACTTCGTGCCAGAAACAGGAAATTAATTGAAATGCTTACAACTAACTATTGATGTGGTAGATATCACTCATATCTGCAGAGGAGAGAAGGTTGAGAATGACTGTTCCCTGGGAGGTGATGTTTGAGGTTGATGACAAAGGGTCATTGCATGTGCATGAAGTGCATGTGTAAAACACAGACAAGGTCTTTGGAATTTTTACCAGTAAAGATTCATCCTGGGGAAATACCAAGAGGAGAGTTTTCCACTGAGTGTTTGTAGGTGAAACAAAATACCAGAGAAATGCTTGGTTCCTCAAGTCATGTTGGTGTCACCAAGATAAGAAATGGTTTGAAGAAACGGGGTATATGAAACAAATGGGGTGTATGAAACACTGGGAATATAAAGTGACCCTCCTTTTCCTCATGATTTTCAGTAGATTTGTTTGTCAGTTCTTCCATGGTGGTAAGAAATTCAGATGTTGAGCAAACTATGCATTAGGATTCATGCCCCAACCTGGAAGATAGGGGCTTGCTACATGAATGGGGTTGCATCTTGGGATTGAAGGTTCCTATTCAGAAAATTTACCCTATATGATCAAGGAGAAACCAATTCTTTTCTACTCTTTTGTCATCTATTTCCCTTGGTTACACCTTCAGGTCATCTTTAGCTTCATCACCAATGAAATCCCAATATGGCATCACTTCCTGGCTTAGAACCATCAGCAGGAGTTTTTTTTGACTGTAGGGTAAATACCTCAAGGGAACTCTTCATGGTCTCTGCTCCCTGCCTTTAGTACGAGCCACCCTAAGCTAATAATAACAGGCCCCATGTAATGGGTGTTTACCAAGGGCTACATTCCTCTTAATCATTTGCTTGTTTTTAATCTCTACGATAAACTTAGGAAGCTCAATTAGCTCAGTTTTATTAAGGAGGCAGCTTAGTCTCAGGAAAATGAAGAAAATCAGCCAGGTCAGGCCACCAGACATGACTTCCCTCAAAGCTCCTTGAATTCAACTTCTACATCTCCTTTCCAATGTTCTTTGACTCAGAGAACTTTTCAGTCCATTTTTCTCCTTAAAAAATCTAAGCTCCTTAAGGATTTATTTGGAACATTTTTTCAACTCTTAAACCATTCTTGATGGTTTGAGTCTTGATTCTATCATATCTTCTTTGCTGCATGCCCTGTTTTTTTGGTAATCATCAAGGCATTAGCACACTATGTCCTTCCTATTTCTTTCTCTCTATTTCCCATGGTGGACTATGAACATCCTGAAGGTTTCTTCAATAGATGATCTATTTTTATATTCTGAGACCTAGTGCAAGGATGGCACATTGAATATGGATCCAAGGAATAAATGACAAGAACAGAATATTTTGGGATGTGTATATTCGGATTAAACCTTTCAAATGCAGAAATAGCAACCTTTAAAGCTGTCTCTAATGGAGACTGGATGCTGAATGTAGAATGAAGGAATAGTCTCTTGTTATGCAGTCTGAGTGGTGGCTTGAGGGATGGACTGGTTGTGGCTGGTTGTGTCGTCCGGCCTCTCAGAAATCTCTGAACTCCATCCTAAATGTTTAAATGAAGTAAAGTGGTTGGCTTTATAAGTAATAGAAGTCAATTGTGTTTGCAGCATCTAATGTAGGAGCAACGTTAGATGGCAGAGATGGGGCCAGCGCCAAGAACTGCTGAGTGGGCAGGAGGCCTGATTTCCAGCCTCCCTCTGCATCCATTTGTGATAATCTGGCTCTGGCTTTCAACCAGTCACTCTCCTAACGAGACTTGCACAAGACAGCCTTTGCCCCCAGCACAGACAAATCCTGAATCAGGACTTCTCTTACACAGACTTTCAAAAACACTCACACATCTGCACGCACTCACACACATTCTTTAGTAATACATTTAAAAAAAATCTTTGTTACCAACACTTTCCTAACAGCCTGGCAGACATTCAGACAGGAACTGAAATAGTTAGATGGACCTGTGCACCTTAACTCCCCTAAAAAATGGACTTGCAGCAGAAAGACAAAAGAAAGCGAGTTTTTTGCTGGGTCGCATGAAATCTGAGTTATCGATAAGAGCTCGCTTTCTGTCCTTAGGGTCAGGCATGAGGACTGTAGGAAAAGACAGAAATAGCACCTTTTACAGGTGAGGGCCCTTTTCCTCTCCCAGCAGGAGGTTTGACAGTGCTGACCATTCTGATAAGAATCATGAAAGCCTTACAAACCAAGATGAACATTTATTGCTCCACTGCATGATTCTAAGCACTTATAACTTTATGTAACTAAGCCACCATGATGATCCTAACAGATTAGGACTTTTATTATCTCCATTTCACAGATGAAGAAACCGAGGCTCTGAGAGACTCATGACAAGCTAAGAACACAGTAGGGAGTCTTGCCTGAACTGGTTCATTTATTTCTGCCCCCAGAGCCTGTATCCTTGTAGAACAGAGGAACCAACTCATATATGCTTGAATGAGATTCTGAGGAATCTCCTGGGAGTAAATGAATCCCATAGAAGCAGCATATCAGGTTTAGCAAGCTCTGCCTCATAAAACCACTAGGGGTTGTGAGTGGGAAACCCTGGCCCAGAAGCCCAGCTCCACCACAGAGTTGCAAGATCAGTTTTGATCTGTTCTATTGCAAAAGTTGACTGATACAGCTTTAACCAGCCATCTCCTACTCCTACCCTTATAGTAGCTTTGAATACGTTTGAATGAATTTGTAGACAACAATCATAAAACAAAGTCATCCGTGATTTCCTGTGAGAGAACCACAAGGAACAGACATGTTTGGGGTTGGCCAATGACAAAACCAGATTGCAGAAATAGCTCTTCTGAATTCCTCCACTTTGGCCACTGCTGCCACACAATTCACCTCTTATGGCTGGCCATCTTCCAAGGTGATGAGCTCGTATGGATTCCTTGCAAAGAGAGAAGGGATGCTTTTGAAAAAGTTCAAGTCACCATTATCCCTAATATGGGCTTGGAACTTCTATAGAGGGAACAACAGCTTTTCCTCAGCAACATGAATTCACACAGCTCTCATCACCATCTTAGCAACACACCATCTTTATAACAACATGACTATAGGATTCATCCTACAAAAGGGAGCATTTATGAGAATGAAAATGATATTACTTATAACTTGCAATGCCAGGGAGTATGATCACACCAGTCCTAACTCCCAGGGGGCCGACATTTGGGAGATAGCAAATCTTTCTAAATGAATGACTTCATTTTCTATAAAAACCCTACGGTAGAGTTTATCTCAACATTCCTATTTCTTTGAAGGGAATGTTGATCTTCAGAGAAGTAGGATGGGTTTTCTAAGATTGTTATAGTTACTAAGGAGGCATTTTGTAAAAGTTGATTGAGTTGGATGGGTAGTTCTATAGAGAGACCGAAGAATACATACAGGAGTATAAATGCAAGAAATGGTTTAATCACATCAAATTTCCTGATAGTTTTAGGGAAGTATGAAAAAACAGTATCTAACATGATTCCTTCTAGCTTCATCCATGTTGCCACGAATGACATAAGTTTGTCTTTTTTGATTGATACGGGATGGTCTCACTTATATGAGCGATAAAGGGAAAACAAACAGACAAGAACTATTTAAACCTAAGTGTCAACAAAATGAAAGCATGAAGCATAAGGGGGGAAGGTGAGGGAGGTGGGAGTGGGAGGGGCACAAAAGACAAGAAGATGGTTCATGGGTGATGAAGTGGCAGGAGAACGCCTGGGTAGATAATGATGTAAAATTAAAAAAGAGCAGCTGGGTAGATGATTATCAAACTAGGTTCCCCAGAATACCTCTTTTGTCAGTGATGTGAATAGATGTTCAAGACCAAGCTCTGTCCCTCTGTTTCCAAAATATTTAAAATTGGGGTGAACCTTCATGTAATAGAGGTGTGAGGACTAAAGATAATACAAACAATGTGCTCAGCACAATGAATGACTTGTAAAACCATAAGGAAATAAACAGCAAGCATACATTGGGCACTGTGCAAACAGTGCATAGATTAGTTTCATTCAATCATTTCCTAAGTGTCTCCTCAAAGCGGTTTATTTGTTATCCCAATTTCATAGAAGAAGAAATTGAGGTTAAGGGAGGCAAGTTTCTTGCCGAAGGTCATTCATTCAATTTCCAACTGGAACAATGTCTCATCGTATTTGTGGTCAACAGAAGTCCTATATCTGTCCTGTCAGTGAATCGCAGCCGTTGTTCATGCCATTGCTTTTAGACTACACTCCTTGATGTATCTGCAACATGTCTTATTCGAGTGCATCTAAAACCTTTTCTAGCCATTCACTTCTTTCCAAAAATCACAATTCAGTTGTGTCTGAAAAGCTCAGTGTGTAAAACCAAAGCAAAAGCAGAATTGCTTTGACTGAACCAGCTCTGGGGACCTGAGACCCTCCCTTCCCATGGTGACTGCATAAAGCCCTTTGCCCTCTATTGAGCACAGCTGGGAACGAGTGGGCTAAAATACAGTCAAGCGGATTTGCTGCTTGGCACATGTAGTCTCCCTATCCCCAGGGACCCTGGACTCTCGGTTCCTTGCAGAGCCCTGGTGCATGTCTAGGCCAAGATGAGGCATCCAGGAGAATCAAGGAGGCTGGGACAGGATGAAGGGAGCAGTCATCTTTCTTGGTGTTCATATGAAAGCTTCAGGCACTACCCTAGCTGCAAGGGCTTCCTGGGGAGACAGTAAGAAAGCTTTCCAAGAAAACTCATTCTTCCAAAGCCAAACTTCTAAAGTTAGTGCTGGCTCCGCGGCAATGAGGGATGACCTCCCTTTCCCTCCTCCTCCTCCCCTACTCCAATTAAGTCTTTTTCCTTCCTCTCCACCTGTACCTGGAGTTCTCTCCAGGTTGCGGGCAAATGTGTGCATTAATCACACATGGATCAGGCGGTGCACTGGGAGGGTGGGAAGCGGTTGATTTATGAACCAGACAAAAGTGTGGGGAGGCTGGGAGTGGGCAAGGCAGACCCAGCTTAGGGAGCATATGGGGGCCCCTGCTCTAGGATCAGACCCATATGCTCCGCTGCAGGTCCATATGCTGTGTGGGCTAGTCCCCCCTTTGCCAGTGTTGAGGCCGCCTGTCTGATGTCACGCGTGGGGAGCTGAGTCGCACATGCCCTCCCAGTGTTTGAACACACTCTCTGCAACAGCGTGAGACCTTTGGGGTGATCTAGACATGAGCAGCTCTGCATTTTCACCTTTGTAAATGTGAGTTACTGCTCTTTGCTTATTGAAGGGCAGCTACAGGAGACAAGTGAGGCCAGAGGACTCTATTTAGTAGCAGAGATGATAAAGATGGTGCTGGAACTGTCAACACTACCAGTAGGAGCAATAACAATGGCAACACCTACTGCATGTTTAGCAGGTATCAGGCTCTGTTATAATAACTCTTAATAGGTATGAACTAAAGACACAGATGCAGCAGGCCCGTGACATGTGACTGCATATCAACTATCAATAACACACTGTCAGTCAGGAGGTAAACTCAGACCTAATTTGCCATGACTTCTTTTGAGCTGTTGATTTACTATTCATTCACTCATTCTTCAAGTAGAGTATTTATTGAACTCATTACCACATGGGAGGTACTCAGGATGCAATTAAGAATAAAACTATGCTAAGATAAGACACTGTGCCTCATGAAAGATGTTTTTTAGTGGAGCAGACAGACAACAGAAAACTTAAGTAACTAAGAAAAGGTGGATGTAAATTGTAATAACTTAAGTGAAGAATGGAAGCAAGGGCTTGGGCAGGTGTACCGGGGTACTCAGGATGGTGAGGGTCCCCGGGAAGACTGAGACCTATGGCATAAGAGGTGAAGGAGCTTCCTGGCAAGAGAGTGATAGAGACAGAAGACATAGAGAGACAGAGAGAGAAAGAGAGAGAGAAAGAGAGAGCATGTGCAGTGTATGGAAGACTTTGAATAGACTTGTTTACATACAGTCTAGGAGGGGTAGAAACAATGAGCAGTGGCAGAGTGCAAAGAGGTGGGATGGCAAGGGGACTTGGGGGTCATAATGGGCTTCAGGGTGCATGCCAATATTTGCAGCACTGATTGCTAATTCTGGTGAGTAATAACTGACCTGCTTGTTACTAGTTAGTAAGTGACACTTGTGCCTGGCACCACTGAGCATCTACTATGCCTTTTCCATCCTCAGCTCTTTCCCAGCAAGGGAAATCAGTTTCCTTCTGGGACGGAAGTCAGCTCCTGGAAGTTCCTGGGATGGGGAAATGTGCTTACCTGCTCTCTGCTTCTGGGAACCATACCGAGTGACAGCTCCATTACAGCAGCAGTGTTCACGGGACTTGAGCACATACTTAAATTTAAAGACCAGGTGAGCTTCTGGTGGTTTAAACCACACTTGGTTCTCAGGAAGCTCTAAAACACCATCATTATGCCACTTCATTAAGTCTTACTGTATGATTTTAGCATATTTTTCCTTTGCATTTTTTTCTTTGATGATCTCAATAATGTTGGACTATTTTGTTACTTTCTTTTATCATTTTAATCTTTATAAACATTTCATTCCAGCCGGCCTGTTCTCAGGGATAAGCTCTACTAGCTTGCAACAATTGGATTTTGTTTAATCAACATTTGTATGGAGATTTCTGTGCCCAGTTCAGATCTAAGTGCTTTACAGGAATTAACTCATTTCATCCTTTAACAAGCCTGTAACCTGGATACTGTCATTATTATTCCCATTTTAAAGATGAGGAAATTGAAGCTTGGAGTGATGAAGTAAAAGAGTCCAAGGTCATCCAGGCAGTAAGTAGCAAAGCTCTAGAAGCCTGTCCAGTTGTATTTGCAAAGAATCGTTTCATGCTGATGGCGATTTCCTTGTTCGAAGCAAGTTACAGGGCTGTCAGGCTCGGTCCACCCCTTGTACACTGACTAGACGAACTGTGTTCTTTCCAGAGTCTTCTGTCCAACAGACCAGGGTTCACACACTAGAGTCAGGAGGAAGAGGCACAGGGGAAGGAAGAGCTGGGTGACTGTGTCAGGGATGACGTGCTTGTCCAGAAAGCCAGATTGCAGCTGTGCTGTGCAAGACTGAAGATGGAAGGATAAAGGCAAGTTTTAAGAAATCTGGTTGAAGACTATTTGTGATGGAGATGAAAAGGCAAACAGATTTGCAGGGTTCTGAGTTCTTTTCTGGTGGTTCTGCATCCTGGGGCGAGGATGGGCCCTGGAACCAGCCAGAACTGTCCCAATGTAAGGTAGCTGGACACTGTGCCTTCATGTAGTGGCTTTCTCTCCTCCCACCCTGAAGTTTGCACCTGTTGGCGCTAAATCCCCTGTGACCCCCAAGGTCTTTTTCCCAGTGCAGCTTCCCTCTCAGCAGTCATCCTGGGACCTGCCTTAGAAGGCTGCCTCCTGCTGCCCACACTCCTGCACCCACAGAAGTGAGTGCACACGCCAAGAATACCCTCCCACTGGCTCTGAATCAATGCCTAAGGAGTAGGAAAGCCCCCCTGCTTGAGGTGAGGGTGACGATCTGAAGAAGAATTTACACTCTGGAGCTCCCTGTGGAATTGGGCTGCCAAGAGTGTCCTGAAACTGCACTCCTGTGTGGTTTACCCTTCCCTTCCCCACCCCTACCCCCTCCTTCACCCGTACCCCAAAAATGCCCTCAGAAATCACCTGTGTACACACCCTCACCTCTGGCCTCTGGAGACATGACCCAAGACTTGTTCCCTGAAGAGGTTTGGGAAGAACCAAAGGAGAGCTTGAAGCCAGGCCACCCTGGATTTAAAATCGCAACTCTCCTACCAACCCTCTTTGTGTGGTCAAGTTAATGATTTTGTAAAATCAGGTGGGGGTGGGGGAGGGGATGCCTTCCCCAGGCAAAATTAATCTTACTTGATTTCTTTCCACCTGTATTCTCCCTTTGCTAAAGGACCCAGAGGAGGTTGGGCAGAAGTTGGCTTGTGCAGCTCTTAGTCTAACTTGTATCATAGACCTGTGGGCACCATCACACTATCCCCCTCTGGCTTCTCGATGCTCACCCTCTTTGAGCATCACCTTCACTATAAAACAGGTTGGTCTGTCTTCAGACTCTGGAGAAGCAGGAGGGTGTTACATTGTGTTCCAGCAGAGTTGGTGAAAGAACAAGTCCCCTGTTATTATGGAGAGAGAAAGCTGGATAAACATGTGACTGTATTGATATTTTTATTGCTTAGCATTGTATTGTACCATGATGGAGCACATTTCACTGGGTCAGTGATACTGATGTATTGAGAAAGATTCCAGGATGCCGATCTGCTTCGAGGATTTACAGAGAACATCTGGAATCATAGCTTACAGGCCCTTCATCTCCTCAATCATCTTTCTATAGGATACCACCATCAAAAGGGAGAGCAGGAGCAGACTGATGCTGGATGCCAAGAGGCTAGGATGGATTTTTCAAGAATTGTGCAGCGTCATATCAGTGGCATGAGAATAGCCAGGTTGAGACTATTCACACCATGGAAATTGACAAAAGTTACACATCAGAAAATGCTTTCCCCAAGAATGCTGCATATTAAGCTTGGACCAGCACACCCCAGGCAGTACCAAGGTTCCCTTTGCCCACCTGCCACCTGCTGTCCTAAGGGGTTTCCTGGGTTAATGACAGGTGTGGAGATGAGTGAGCAGGATGGCAGCAAGGGTTCCTGTGTGCGCCACTGTGCTGGGCATCACATCCTTGGCACCTTTTCCTCCTACCAGCAGGTCTGTTCTTGTATTAGAAAAGCATGTGTGTGGTCATCTTTCTGCATTTGGAAATACATATTTCATGAAATAAATGAAACAATACTTGCAATTGGTATTTTTTTCTCCTTCCATAATATTGAAATAATATGAGGCTCTGGTCTATCCACTTCGTTGAGAGGGAAAAGCAAACTAGATTTCCAGCTTATGTAGGAATGCTGAGACTCGGAATAAGCAGGCTGTGGGCTTCTGCCCTGGAGCAGACAGGAGAAGAGGTTTAGAATTAGGTTCTTGTAAGTATGCTTGGGAGTGTATGTGACACAGCTAAGAAGTTTTCAAATGCACTCATTCAATGGGTACCAGGTTTGTAATGTAGGCTAACAGCCCAGCGGGGAAGACTGCATACAAGCAATTCCTGACCATGAAATTGCCTGGTAAACTCTGTGACCCGACATTATATGCTTATTGTCTGCATGGGGCACAGGGTGGTTGAATAAAGTTGGGGTTTTAAGTGAAACAGGTCGGGATTTGAATCTCAGCCCTGCAGTCTCCGTAACTGAATGAGTCACTTAACTTCATTTTCGTCACCTTTGAGATAGGGCTAGCACTGCTCACCTTTCAGAGAAGAAACTGGAACTTTATAGACAAAGAAGTGGGCTGAAGTCACCCAGGGAAGGGGAACAGTTTATTATGCCAAGTCAGGTAGAAATAAGATGTGACCTACACATTACAGCTGGGCAGGAAATTAAGGAAGAGAATCTGATTATTTTTCTTTTAAGAAATAAGTGGATTTTTCATACCCTCTGCATCTCCGAGCTCCATCCTGAGAAAAGCCAGATTCTGACATCTCCAGCTCCAAACTCTCAGACTTGCCCTCCTCCACTCATACATCCACCCTTTGTGTCCGGGAGAGTTGTCTCCATTATTTTTTCAAGGTTCTCGCCACTTCCCCTTCTTCATGGTCCAGCTACAGAACAAGGACATGGCCAGAACCTCCAGATCCTTGCTCTTAGGCAAAGGGAACAGGACAAGCTTGTTCTGCCTTCCAGACCATCCCACCGCACCCCTACCCCCACCCCACCTCCCACCTCCCACCTCCACAGCACCCCACTCCCACCTTGCCACTGCCAGGTGCAGGCAATTGCAATGATGGAAGCCTTGGGTCTATGATCCTCCATGGGAGATCCGGAGGGGTCTGAATTATGTGGGGAGCTTGTCCCAGGTTGAGAGATTGGGCTCCAGTGGCCAGAATGATGAGTTTCTGTATTTACAAAAAGGGTCTTCGAGAAATTCACACACTCACATTCCCTCTGCCCATGTCTGCATGGCTCTTCTCCGCTGGCTGTAAGTCCTGCCAGGAAAACTCACAGGGGACTATTTGGAGACATTAACCTGAAGCAGCAAAGCTTGAGAGTCTTTTTAGATGTTTCGAGGTAGTCAAAGTAAGTATTCTCTCCCTCCCAACAGAAAACGGTTCCATTTTTGGTGAAACTCTTTCATCTTTTAATTTGAAAGATTTTTATTTACTGCTCAACAGCATTATAGCAACAATAACAAAACCCCCAAAGCAAGCTGTTTCCATTTTTCATGTTTACCCCAGACGTTGTCCACATGCAGACATCATTTTTATAGTTTTACTCATAGCATACATGTAATACTGTATTCAACTTTGTTCGTTTAACATTCTATCATAAACAAATGTGGAGTTTCTTTGTCATGTGGCTAATTAGCATTTTATTGGGTGCATACTACTCTGTCAGGTTGATATAATTTTTTTCACTTAACCATTTCTCTTTGTTGAATATTTACACTATTTATAATTGTTTTTACTAATACATATTAAGCAAACACAGAAATAAACATCTTCATGCACAATGCTCTAGCCATTTTTGTTTTTGTTTTTAAATGAGTCCATCTTGGAGTAAAATCCTCAAACTTGGAAAATGTTCTCAGCATGTTTCTGGTATCAGTTCAGCCGGCAGTATTCACCAGCTCGATCAGATGTTCATCCCCCTCGGATCATGGTCTGGACTAAGAGGTATTGTCATAACTGCACTCAGCCTGGGGGAGGATGAAAGGGGGACAGACGGCCATGTGCTGACCCAGACAGGCAAGCATGCAGACCCGAGGGGCAGCATGCTCACACATTTCTGTCTCATGGACAGCACTTGAGTTTAGCGCTGAGAAAATGAGGGGAGCCATGAAGGTTTACTCCCAGAGCCAGGATGTGGGGGTTCATGGAGAAAATCTTCAGAGCATTAGAAGCGGGCACCTCATGCAATCCGAGCCCCAGGCAGTGTCCATGTCTGATGCAACACCAAGGAGATTGAGCGGATAATCACACTGGGTGGGAGTATGGAGAGAACAGCCTTGGAAATGTGCTGGCAAGTCTAGTAAAGTGCTTGTCCCTTGGGGTCAGGCAGGACTCCCCCTCAGCTGGCTTCTCTGCTCCAGGACTGACTAGAAAAACCCAAACTCCTGCCAGTTCTGGCAAGGTTAGGAAGCAGCTACTAACTTTTGATTGGCCTGTGACCTCAGTATCCCTGGTTCAGTGAGAATCTGAAGTTGGGACTTTGTAGGGGAATCTATCCTCGTCACCAATTGTAAACACCAGGCTCACCAATCTGCGCAGGTTCTTTATTGGTTTTGGCAGTCACACAGACACACTGAGCAGGGCAAGGCCAGGATCAGGGGGCCTGGGGGCCAGGCAAGCCCCCCAGCTCCCAGGAATCTTCATGCTCTTTGCCTGTGCTCTCTCTTGGCGTTCCCTAGCACTCTCTCTAGTGTGAGATTTTTTTCGCGTGCTTGTGCTCATGCTCTTTGGACCCCTTTATCCCCTCTGTCCTAGGCTCAGGTGTGCACACTGACACATGCGCACACCTACTGGACCACACAAACGTGGGGAAGACTCAATACCACAGGTGCTGGTTTTAGTGAATGGATGAAAAGGCCTGAGCAACTCCATTTACCCTACACACTTGTTCATGGTTGTAGCTCCGGTAAGTCATACCTTCATGGTCTTTCCTGGTCCTTGCTTCTTCCTCATTGCTTACCTGCTCAAGACTCCCTTTGCCTAGAAGACCAAAAACAAGTTGTGACACTGTTTCTCTGTTTTGTTGACTTTACTCTGGAAATATTGACCAAGATGAAGGGTCATGGGTGGTAAGGTGGAGGGAGAATGCTGGGGAATGCAATAATGTAATATATTTACATATACATCTTTCTCTCTCTCTCTAAACATGTAAACAACAAAATGAGTTAAAAAAACAAAAAGAAAGAAAAATATTCTTTTCTAAATTTGTGTCCCTTGAGATACTATGTAGAAAAAGAGCAATTAAAGTGTCATTGACAGAGAGATGGCTAACTCGCTAGTAGAGAAAGAGGGCAAATTCTGTTTGTTTCTTATAGCAAAGGATTTGGACTCTCTTTTCCTTCAATCTCTTCTCTCCAAGTCATAGGTCCCATGTACTGCTTCCTTTTCCCCCTCTCGGATCTGATAGTGGCTTCTCCAGAGCAGAACATCGCCATGGGAGTGCCTTGTTAAACGGGCCACAGCAGATACTATTACACACTCCACACTGCTTCCCCCGGCTGGTCTCGAGCAGAATTTATATTTGTTGTCAAACTCTTTTGTGAATCGATAGGATGTAGCTCCTTCTAATTTTAAAAATGGAGCAAATTTCCATGAATGAAACTTTTAAAAATAGAATGGTTTTTTCATGACTATGCATAAAGATAGTGATTTTTCATAAAAATTCTCTGATTGGATATTATCTAAAATTTTATCTGAAGACCTTATTTCATTTTTAAAGTTTTTGAAAAAGCTGCAAAATAGTGCAGTTACCATAGAGCCTCCACTCAATTTTTTTGTGACCTTACTGCCTTTTATATATAGTAGAGTCACCAAACTTAATGCTCATACAATATTATTGGCTAAACTACAGGTTGTATTTTAATGTTGAGAGTTTTCCCATGAATGTCCCTTTTTACTTCCATACTCTAATCGAGGATCAGATATTGTGTGTAGCTGTAATGTTGCTTTGGTCTCCCCTTGCTGTTCATGACTTAGACCCTTTTGAGGTCAATTATTTTGTGCATGTCCCTCCTATTGAACTTGTCTCATTCTTCTCCTTCATGATCAGGTGGCAGTTTGGGGTGTGAATAGCACAGAGATGTGTTGTCCCTTTTAGTAGATGGGACTCATGATGCTGCTACGTCTTATCACTGGTAATAGGCACCTTGATCATCTGGTTAAGATGATGACTGCCTACTTTCTTCCCTGAGAAGTTACTATTTTTCTCTTCTTGGTGGGGAAGATAAGAATCCCATTTCATTTTGTTTTCTACTAAGTAAGATAAAAATCTTTCCTTTTCCCCTTTTCCCTTCTTTTAATCTTATCTATAGCCAGTTGATGGATTGATAACCTAAAGTCAAATAGGATACTCAGTTATTATGTGAGTAGTTTTGGTAGCTCTGAACACAGGTCAAGGGTACTTTGTGAAAACCTGGACAAGGTCATCTGAATGTACACCTTGGGGGGACCCTGGAAGAAATCTAGAGAAGAGGAGGAAAAGTTTCATTTCTCTGGCAGTTTGTGCTTACCTGAGCATCAGTGTCCCTTAGTATAGGGTCAGGTTAACCACAATGCCATAGGGGTATGGTGAACATTGTGTCACACACTGTTGATACCTTTCCTAGCACTGTGCCAGGCACTAAGTTGGTTTCACTCCATGATGTTTCTCCTTATTCCATTAGCAAGTCTTGTGTTCAGATTCCACTCCCTGCTTCTGCTGTGTGGGGCTGGGCTTTGCCTCTGGTCAGGTTCATAGGACCTAACTGGTGAACTACTGGCGACAGGAAATTGTCGCCTGCCTCCTGAAACACACAGCTGATTCAGACTTGTTTTAAATTCATGGTGGTGAAAAATGGGCTTGCATCCTACTGTGAATTTAAATACTTACAACCCAGGAATAAACGGATCGTATGGCTCATTTATCTCACAGTCATTAATTAATGGTGGTTAATTGTAGTTATGAGCTGTTGAATTCCAGGCTCTTGCTCCCATACATTTTCTTTAATGTATGCAGAAAATTGTGGAGGCAGTCAGCAAGGAATGGAAAGAAACACTGCCCTAGAGGGCAGAGGCTCCCACACCATCCCATCAGACCACTTGCCTTTTTAGAGGCTGACCCAGGGCTTTCTTTTCAGAGGCTGAGGGGAGTCTGGGATCCCATCATGCACTGTGTCCTGTATCTCTCTCCTGAGTGATTTTTGTCTGCTGCCTTTCTGGGAGAGAAAAGCCTAGCAGAACTCTCACTTGTATTTCCTGCAAGTGAGAAGCCTGTGAATTTGTAACAAAGAATAAAGAGTTTTCTTTCCCCTTTTTTTCCTTTTTAAACTGGAAGCTTGAAAAAGAGCTTGTGGTGTTATGTAGAATCAGGTCTGAGTCAAGAACGAAAATTATACTTCAGAGTATTTCTATCACCCTGTCTGGTGTGGAGGATGCTGAGGGTGTGGGGAGGAGCCTGGAACAGAAGAAACTGGACTTTTCTCAGCGAGGTCCTTATGACCAACTCTCAGTCTCTTTCAGGTGAAATTTCCAGAGAGATCCTTGCAGCTCAATAGCTACCACTGGGTTTAGGAACATGAAAGGCAGAATTCTAAAATGGCCTCCAAAATTCCAACCCCTGAGTGTAGAGACCTGCTATACCATGAATGGGGTGAACCTGGCCTAATTAATTAATTTTTTTAAAAAAGGTCTAGAGCCAGAAAAAAAGAGGTCCAGTAACCAAAGTCAGCAAGATGTGAACGTGTAGTTAATGCTGTTTTTGCTGACTTGAAGAGTGTAAATGGCAGACTTATGGAAGGCACTGTGTGACAAGTTGCTGAGCCGTGCTGCCAGGAGTTAGTCTCTGACTGCAGCTTGCAGGAACACAAGCACTGACCTCACTCCTACAAACCCAAGGAAATGAACCACCTTATGGAGCATGGCATTAGCCCTACTCTCTCCCCCTCTGCCCCAGGATATGATACAGGAGGATACAGCTCTCAGGGACTCTGATGTCCAGCCTTGTAACCCCTCTGCATGGCACCTGAGCTATACTGTACCCCATTTCTGATCCACAGAGAATATGAGAAGATACCTTTGTGTTGTCTAAGCCATTCTGTCCATTCTGTTTGTGGTAACTTGTTCTACTGCCAAAGATAATGAATTCATGGAGTTAATGCCATATTTCTCAGCTTACCTGCATTATTACCACAGTCTTTACTTTTCCATTCATAGTCTTAGCTTCTCTGCAGCACTCATACATGGCTTCATCTTCTTAGAAATACTGGATTACGTCACCCTATCTTCTGAAATGGCCATTGGCTTTAAAATGTCTAAAACATACAATGTCTTTATTCATGTGATTGAATACCTGTTGATCCAGCTTAAAAGAATTGCTCATTGCCCCCTCCCACATTTTCTGCCCACACTGTGCCTTTGCCAAGGCTGCTTTCTCTGCTGAGCACATTGATCCCCAGGTGCTGTGTCCCGAATCTCAGCTTCCAAGACTCAGCACCCCCTGGGCCACTGTCACCATTCTTCCTCTTCCGAGCCTCCCAACACAGCATGTCCTCATGATCTGTGGGCTTGGGCAACTCTTGCACAGGCAGCTCTGTGAATGCATGTGGGGTGAACTAGCCAGGTTCCATCTTTTCAATGACGAGCATTTATATATTCTTGACACCAGTAGAAGTTCAACTTTTGAGATCCTCCAGGATGTAAAGGCTCATTTCTGCCTCACTGACTTTGCAGTTGTGATTCCCTCTGCATGGCATGTTCTTTTCTTCAATTCTCACATGACAAGTGCCTTGTATTTAGAGATCAGCCAAAATATTATTCCCTTAGGAAGCTTTCTCTGGGTTTTCTACCTAAGGCAGCTTCTCTTTCTCTCCATTTGCTATATGCCATTGCCCTGTTTTATTAGCTGCAAAGCTTTGTTGTTATCTGAAATTATCTTACTTACTGATATGTGTCCTGTTATTTCCTGCCTCCTCTTGAAGGTCAGGAACTTCCTTGATTTGCTCACTGTTTTATTTACAGTATCTAGCAGGTTATAAGCTCTCACCACCAATTTTTAACGAATGAATGCCAAAACACTTCATGTTAACAAATATTTTTTTGGGTCCTCCTCTGAATTTAACAAGTTTCTCACCATCATTTTCTGCCTGAACTCATCAAAAGACACACTTTTGATGTAGCAGAATTTAATAATGTAAGACTTTATGATGTGATTTTTGTCTTTGTTCAGTACTTTCTACAATTTGATGCATATTATAACTTACATCCACATTTATTGCAGTACTTTTGCAAGCTACCTAGAGCACCTCTTCACAAATGATGAACTGACACCTCTAGTAATGAAGATTAATGTGGCTTCCAGCTTATTCCTTCTTCAGAATGTCACTTGACCAAAGGTGAGGCACCTTGCTCTAAGTTAAGCTCCCTGATAGGGAGGGTATCTTAAATTATTGGGTAAAGACTTTGCTTGAATAGAACAGCTCCTGCAGGGCCTTCTCAGCTTCAGAGTGCCTTGTTGAGATTAACTGAAGCCTTTGTTGTGACTGCATCAAATTTTACCTTCTCCTATATCTTAATGTAGATGTTGATCCTAGAAGCATCCCTAACCACCTAAGTTCAAATCCTCATCTCAAAGTCTATTCCTTATACAACCCAATTTAAGAAAGTTGGATTAGGAATGGTTAAGGAGGCAAACTTTTATCAGAGGGAATTTTGGAGTTGGATTACTCACTAGCTAGCTGGCAAATAACACCCTATCAGATGACAGGTGTAGTACAAACTACCCCAGCAGAGGTGGTGGCACAATTGTTAAAATGGACAGTGGTGAGCTGGAATGGAATACAAGTAGAAGATAATGTGCTGATGACTGCACTACCTCTAGATCGTTAGATATTTGAGGATGTCATAATTATAAGAATAGTGCAATAGAAAGCCTGCTGCTGGGGTGATCCCTACATTGAAAAGAAACGTGGAAAGTCTGAAGATAAGTCACCAACACAATGTTAATGGTGAAAATCAGGGGCCTCCTTGGTACATATAAAGAAAGTCTCATCTCCTACAGCTGGAGGGCAGAAAAGACTAAAAATTGAGCCCAGAACATAATTACAAGGGTTGTAGAACTCTAAAGAAGGGTATGTTTTTAAGTCTATTATATCCTCTGTGATAAACCAACACCCTGGTTATGAATAACAGGGATCCTGAGACTTGTGGTAAAAACAACTGAGTAGATGAGCTTGAAGACATGGAAGCCCCAGACCTAATGGAGGAGAGGAGACAGAAAGGGAAGAGAAGGAGGAAATGTGGAGGAAAGGGGTGGGGAGGGATCCATCGAAGTGACTCACTCCTTCCTATTAGACCACAACTTAGAGACCTCTCTGCCTTACAGGATCACTACCTTTGGGATCTATCCTTATATCTCATCCTTGACACAAGAATAATAGCTATGATCAAATTACATAGCCTTATGCAGAAGGAGATATCAGAGGATCCAGACAATGTGTCATGTGGTCATGAGAATACCTGTGTGATGGGATCTTCAGGTGTGGCGTAGGGACAGGAATACATAAGGCTAAATTTGGGAGATTTCATTAAGAAAGGAACATTCAAATCTTGATACTTAGGGTTTAAGATCTTGGCAAGATTCCCAGGGGAGGGTTCTAACACAAGTCTGGGGTGGCTCTTAGAAACTTGGAGAAAATATTATCAGAATTTTGCATTTTAATGAATCAGAAATGCTTGAACAACACAGAGAGTCAAGGCTCAGAGAATTTAGAGAGACTATGCAACATAAGGTTCAGAAATTGATCAGTCAATTATAATCCATGAGAGAGGTTTCCAAAGAAGGCCTTATTCACCAAAGAAATGACGTTGTGCTGGTGAGGCTGAGGTTGTTGAGAAGCCCAGAGACAGTGGTCCTTGTCAGGAATGATGGAAGAAGTTTTTTTTGGTACTGGAACTTCTGGGAGCAAAGGGAATAATAAGAGTCTACATTAACTCAAGTCATTTAGAAATGTTTCATCCTAAGAAACAAGGTGCACACAATTATCTTAAAAGGTATCAAAGCTAGTAGCTTGGTTCACAGAGAGCTATGGGGTGTGGAGGAGAACATGGTGACTCTGGAGTCAGCTAGACAGACAGTCAGCAAGTTTTATCTATGCAGTCAATCTGTACAATCAAAAGGTATCTGCAATGGATGACCAAGAGGCTGAGGGCAATCACCCCAATTAAAAGTTATGGTCACTTGGCCTAGTTTTTAGAAATGAGCCAATTTTAGACACTGAGCTTACTAAGGCTAGGTTCCCAGGTGTAAGTTCCCTGCTACCCCACAGCAAATGAACTGGCAGAGATTCCTCCAGTGCTTTCCCAAAGGAATCTATGGTTATCTATATGTGGGAAAGAGGGAATGCTTAGCCACTTAAAAGCTAGCTGTTCCCCTGCTATCTGAAAGTAGAGTGTTCCCCTTTGGTGTGATTTTATTGGCTATTTTTTGGGCCTGATAATGCTGATCCTTTCAATTTATATGAAATAATTTTTGAGCCCTATAAGACCCCCCAAATAACCAAATTGCACTAAATACAAATGTTCTACTTTTGGATAGTGGAGGAAACCTATATTTGGATACAGTGTGTGACCAGAGATTCAAAGCATTACTCTGTCTGCCAGTGGTAGGGCATATGGGACCTGGATAACAAATGTCCTGGCCCAAGTTCAGCTCCCAGTGCATCCATAGAGACCATGAAAACTACCCAGAGCTCATTCCAGAGATCCTGAATATAACTGAGATGTACACACTTGAAAGCTGGCAGCCATGTGTTATTGTCTTGGCTTCTAGTGAAAGTCAACTGGAAGTCTCTTAACCATCCTCTTTCACTCATCCTCCTGGTCAGGATAGTAACTTACAGGTACACATTCAAGTTGACTGAGTGGCTGACATCAGTTCTGCCCTTTTCCTGGTGTTCCCCTGGATTCAGAACCAACTAAAAAATCCTGTCAGGCTGCACCAGGCTAAGGGGGTTAATCCTCCAGACCACAGACTATGGCTTTCCAGAAGTCCTCAGGGCAATAGTTTCCCACATTTTCTGGTGTGAATTGCATTTTCCAGTCTTTTCAGGAACATGCAATGGAACTGAGACCTCCCCCAGAGTGACTCTCTCAGCAGACTTGCAGAATGTGTGTGTCATATGGAGTGTGAGAGCTGAGCTGGTCAGCTGCCTTATTTCCAGGTGAGAATGGAGCAGAGAATGCTTTTGGCTGGACTCTATGTACTGGCTTGCAGACAGGCAGTCAGGAAGGGCTGCCTTGTACTGTCTCACTCTTTCCATGGATTGGCACCTTTTTTCTCTTTTCTCACTTTTTCACACCAAGTCACACATGCACAATGAGCTCACTTTGAACAAACAACTCACTCAGTAGTAAACGTTTGGTTTTTGTTTTAATTGTTGGTCTTGATGTTTGGTTTCACACTTTTTAAAACAAAATTTTATTCTGTGATTTCAGATTCTTTCTCTGCCTATCTATAGCTCTTACTATTGCTTTATATATTTTCTGTAATGTGGAGTCAATTGAGGAGCTTTAATTTAGAGCTTCAGATAGCTTTATATTAGATAATACATACTATAATATATGTAATGCAGTTTATAGCTTAACAATAAAAAACACATATTTGTTTTCACTGACTTCTTTCCATAGATTTGTGAGTCAGGAATTACAGCTATTTGACAAGCAAAGAAAGCAGTGTTCTGAGGAAAGATGGGGTTTGCAAAGGGTCTCACAGCTCTACATGGCAAACCCAGCACCCAAACTACTCACTGTCCGTCATCCCTCTTTCTGAAATAAGAAAAGAGTAGATCTTGAAAGTTCTTATCGCAAGATAAAACGTAAGATTCAATGATGATAAACATCTACTAGACTAATTTGGCAATCATCTCACAATACATACATCCACTGAAGCCCACTGTACACCTGAAGCTAACACAATGTTCTCTGTCAATCACATCTCAATACAAACCCTTTCCTAAAATCTTCTCTAGATGAAAGTTCCCAAGGACAGAAATGACATAGCTCAGTTATCCCACACCCTCCACCCCTCCTTTGCTAACAAGGATTCTCATATATTCCAATGAACATTTGTTGAATGAATGCCTGCAGATGAATTATGCTATAACCACATGAGTGAAGGAACAGTGAGCTTCAATGGGCTTCATAAATGAAAGGAGATCTAAGCAAAGAGACCAAAAACAGAATAAAATAAGACATATCTGAATAGACCAAGGCACAGGGTGCAGGGGGAATCAAAACAAAGATACACAGCAGCATGATGGAGGGAAAGGAGGAAACAAGCTGAAAAGAAGTGGAGGAGCGGCTTTGGGGGTGATGGCTGTGCTTGGTTCTCATGGGGTGCGAGGTGACTAGAGCAAGGCAAGCTTGTGTCTAGGCTGATGAGACCACAGAGGTGAAGGCGAGGAGAGAGGCAGGAATGAAGACAAGAGGCAACATGGAGTGTTCAGCGCTACTGGTGAGCAAAAGCTTAGGGGACATGGGAAGGAAGAGCTCCAGGACATGGAAGGTGGGTGTCGCTGTCGTAATGAAGCATTATAAAGTGTTTTAAACACAGAAAGGACCATAACTGATACATATCTAGCCATGTTTAACTAAATCATTGGACTTTCATATGAGAAAGAGAATAGACTGGGGTAAGATTAAGACCTATTTATCCTCTGGGTATCTGCCCACAGGAAGGGGTACACATATACAAAGCCTCCCTAGCAATAGGAATTAATTAATTAATAGGATTAAATAGCTTTAATCACAATAATCCCAAACACCTACCTTCAGTAGAATGTATCGTGGCATTTCCAAATAGTGAAATGTGCAACAATGAGAGAGAGAGAGAGAGAGAGAGAGAGAGAGAGAGAGAGGTGATTTCACAGAGTTAACAGAAACACCTGCAGTTGGTGCTTCTGTGCTGACTGTATTTACAGGTAATTCGGAGAGGGGCAAAGCCCACTCAAGGAGAGTAGTGAGACCTCCTGTACCCTTTGGGGTCAATATCGATTGGAAAGGGGTAGAAGAATGACTTCAGGGTACTGACTGTTCTCATCTGGCCCCCTGGTCTGAGAAGGGGCTCCAGGGAAGCAAATATTTCCAGCATGTCACCAAGATGTTCACCGTAGACACTTCACAACTACATGTGTTCCTCTCAGAAAAATCTTCTCCCCAAGGGACTCCCTGGATCTTTCCTCCTTGGCACGATGGCCCTACGGAAAACCGAGATCGTCTTTGGAAACAAGCAACCATATAGAATGCTTCTGACTTTCTGGTCCTTAATCTATGCATGGCAATGCTCGATGTAAAGCAAATTTAACATTTAGTGAAAGTGGATCAGATGCTAAATACATCTGTCAGCTCAAGCTATGGCCTCAGAAAAACTCACTGTTAACTGTGCATGTGAGAGAGAGAGAGAGAGAGAGAGAGAGAGAGAGAGAGAGAGAGAGAGAGAGTGTGTGTGTGTTTTGTCACATTTGAGTCCTCCCCAAAGTCCTAAGGCACAGAGCATTTCTGCAGCTGGCACGCAGGTGCCTGAGTTTCTAGCTATTGTGGGCACTGCCCAAGTTCCAGCAGAAACTCCTGCCCTGCGTTCTGACCCCACATTGCTCGGCTCAGCCGACTCCACTCGGGGTAGGCTTTTCCTGTCAGTCAGGCGGAGGGAGCACCCAGCTCCCCAGAGGAGGGGCGGCGTCCTGCTGCCACCTGAGCCTAATTGTTTCTAGATTGAGTATTTCCCTGGGACAGCAGCGCCAGCCGGTGTTTCCTGCATTAACATGCTCACTGGAGGGTTGAAGATGGTGATTAGGCCCGACAGCATCAGTTTCGGTGGGACAGTTGCAACGCTGCTGAGCTGCACGGGACGCCGAGGAGATTTATTTGTGTGGAATGGAGACATATGGCCAGAATCATCCGCTCCCTTTCCTCTGTAATTAAAACATCTGGGAGCACCAAAGGGCCAGGAAATGAGGAGAAGCAGTGAGCATCTCTCCCTGCCCAGCTCGGAGTCACCCAGCTGTGGGCTGTGACGTCATCAGGACAGGCCACCTGGCAGGAGCTGGCCCAAGGGCGCCACCCGCCCGAAGGCCAGTTTGCTTGTAGACATGATTCCAGGGCCTTGTCTTTGGTGCTTCATTTTATTTTCATCTGCAGGTGCACATGATGTGCTTCCTGAAAATGCTTTCAGAGTGTCTCACCCCAAAAATGGCTAAGCGACAAAGAAAGTGGCAGCTTCCGCCGGGGTCTGAGATGAGCGGGGTCTGAGATGAGCGGGGTCTGAGATGAGCGGGGTCTGAGATGAGCGGTGGCATATTTTGTCATGCGATGAGTTTTATCTGGGGCATTGGAAATTGTTTTCTCCTGGTAGGGGAGGCCTTGATTTTCTTGGTCTTTCTCAGCTTTCATGAAATAGCCTCTGTCAAGGGGACTGGAGCTGATCAGCTTAGCCTCAGGTCCCTCAGTGAATGGACTGGCATTTGGGGATGTCTTTCACTTTCTTGGAGGGGTATAGGGTATGGCTACTTAGGGAGACTGAACTAGCGAGAACAAGAGAGGCCAACTTCCTCTCTGGTTGTGGTATCACCCTGCTCCCAGTTGCCCCCTCACTCATTCCCCACTTACCAGGCCATTCAGCAGCAAGACTTTTCTGGGCACCATCAAGGCACGGGGTTCAGCACCTGGTGTGGAAGAACCTGGAGGATGAGCGCTTGGATCCTTTGCTTGGTCTCCGACAAGAGCCCTATGGATCAAAAACAATTCAGCCAGGCTTGAAGAGCACTAGATATACTACATCTGTGAGCATGCTGATGGCATGGCTTCTGTCTCCTCCATCCTGACCCCTGACTCTGAAGCTGCCAGTTACCCAAGTGTGTGTTCCTTGCATCACAGCAGCTCAAAGCCCCCTCCACACTGTGGGTCTTTCTGCTCAGGATGTGGGCTACCACCTGCCACACGTGATATCTCCAGTACTTTTTCAGAATCCAGTTTCCTGCATTTGGCCAGTCTCGCTGGTGCCCCCAGCCTGCTGGGGGCAGAGGTCTGGGAAGGGTTCTTTCTCTTCTGTCCATACCCCACTGGACTGGGAGAGAATTGAGGACCTGGGTTGTTTCTTCTTTATGTCTTTCTCTTCATCTGCAGAGGGGAGCTAGTCTTGTGTGAGATTAGCTCATTTTCATCTCAAATGAGATGGAAACGATACCTGGAAATATTTATACTATTTAATTAATAATATTTAATATTTAATTAATACAAATATTTATTTGATAATACCTGGAAAATACCTGGCACGTGGAAAATACCTGGCCTGGGTAAGAGTCCACTGAATGCTAGTTCCTACATCATGATACTGTTCTCTTCCTGAGGGAAAGGAAACATTGGCTAAAGAGACAGAGTAATGTGTTCAAGGGTGCACCATAGAAAAGTGGCAAAGCTGATACTGTACCCAGCTGATCTGGCTCCAAGCCTGAGCCCTTCATGGCTCTACTGAACTTAGTGATTAATGGGAGTCTGTTCTGAAAGGTGAGGGCAGGCAGCCTCCCAAGGGTGCTGCACATGTGAGAGAGAGTTGACGGTTTTGCCTTTACCATCAGTATATTGATTGACCCCACACATGCAGGGGGTCATCTTGTTTGGTGTTTATGGAAATTGCCATCTCTTGTGCCTGCCTGAGATCAGCCCTCTTTGCAAAATGACTTTGGGAAGCCAGCCCTAGCTAGGTGACAGTTCCTTTATCTGATCCTGGAAAGCCTTGTCAGTCTCCTCCAAAAGACTGACTCCCCAATGTAGCTAAGTATCCAGCTCCCCATAAGGGAAAACCCACCTAGTCATCTAACAGAGGGCCTACTCTGGAATCCTATGAATGATTTGAGGGAGCCCTCTCCCTGCTCACAAGGAGCCAAAAGTCATCAACACTGAGCCTAAATTTGTGCCCAAGATTCAATTAAGACCAACCCAGTTCCTGATTAAAGAATCTGACATCCATCCAGACATAAATATTTATACCCCATAGACTTTTTCCTTAACAGCAAAACAATCTGCAGTGACAACATTAGAACTCTGAATACATTCCTGGTGAAGAGTACATTATCAGTACTAATAATAACTTAACAGTTTCAGCATGTGTCATCATGAGATGTATGCAAATGAGGGGCTCGTCTGTCACAGGCACTTGGAAGTGGACAGGCAGGTCTGTCACATGCCTTGGTGGCAGTCAGGGAGACCTCATTTCACATACAAGGGAGCCGTGTACTCATTTGCCGGTATAATGCTCCATGCTCACGGCTCACCCTTCACTCAGAGATCACAAATCAGTCTGGCAGACTCTGCCAGGGCCTCCATGAAGCCAAAACATCTGGATGAGAAGTGAAAAATCCAGTCTTTCAGCAAGTCAGCCAGCCAGGCATTTTTCACCATATATTTGTTTAGTGCCTACTGTCTTAGACCCATGCTTCGTCCCCGCTGTCTGAAGTGCAGGTGAAGGATGGATTCATTTCCATAATTCATCTAGTAATTCAGGGACACAAAAAACAAAGCTTCCTATCACATCTGCAACATCTGTTATTAGTTTAAAGGTTTCATTGTTCTCGTGGGTATGTTTTCTGGGAAGCAAGTTAAGCTTGTGCTAGAACCTTGGTGATATTTGGATCCTGCCCTGGTGGTTATAGTTGCTAAAATTTCTAAAGGATTCTTTTACTAAATTATGCTTCCCATAACTATGGAGAAATAAAAGCTATCAATGACAGTGTAAGCATGAATAGCTTATTGCAGCACCTAATCCTATTGGGATATATTACAGATATAATGAGAAGTTGTATGTCAGCAAGGAGACGGATTACTTATATGATAGAATTACCAAAGTATTCTGGGTAGATAGAGCTCAGAAGAGAATGGACTGAAGGATGAACTTATTGAAGCAGTTGCTTCCCACACGTAAAGCAAGAGTTTGCCAAGGAAAGAAGCTGGTAGAAGGACATCGGCAGGAATTATCGGAGAAGGAAGCCCATGGATTTTTTAGAAGACACATTTGTGCTCCACCAAACACTCTGGGTGGTCATGCCTAACACTGGAAACTTACTCTTGGCAAGGAGGCTGGGCAAAGAATATTGTCATGGCCAGTGCTAACTCCCAATTGTGCAACTATGCCTGTGTAAGGCATAGGCATTATACAATTAACTTTTGGCCCTCTCCAAATAATGAAGGGGAATGTTCAGCTTCATGATGAAGTTATGAAACTTGGCTAATTTGATCCCCATTTCTACTTGTCCCAGGATCCTGGATCTTTCAACTGGCAATGTAAAATAAAAGCCAAGTTACACTGTTCTCTATTACAATTACATTGTAAAAGTCAGCTCAGGATCTATGTCACCTCTCAGCATCTTAGCTCCAGTTCCTATTCTGAAGCTGAGAAGAGAGTGAAAATTCTTTGAGCATATTTAAGACCAGACCATTTAAAAAGAAGATGTCCTGTTGGAATAATCATAGTAAAGCGCTCTATGTTAAATATCTATCATAAGAAAAGTATAGGAAAATTGGAATTTGCATTATCAACAATATTTCAGAAGACTTTACATCTAAAAGGCACGAGGAATCATGACACATTAGAAGACTAAAAAAGAATGGATGCAGGTGACATGGAAGATTGTTGATTTAAAAATTGCAATTGAATCATTAGCTAGCTTTTACATACTCAGGTGCATATATGATATTTTTGCAATGATGGCAGTGTTCAAATATCGAGGTCAGCAAACATTTTATGTAAAGGGATAGATAATATATTTTAATCTTTGAGGGTCATGACACACAGTCCCTTGCATAGTCTTCATATTTTTTACACACCATAAAAGTTATAAACAATATTCTTAATCTACTGATGTACAAAGTAGTTCCTACAGACATGTTATTTGAAAGTGCTATAATCACCAGGATGGTTATAATTGCTTTTTTAAAAAGGAAATTAACAAATGTTGGCAAGGATGGGGAGAAATTGGAACTCTCATAATTTATCATAGGAAAGTAAGATAGTGACCACTTTGGGAAAGGGTTTGGTCATTTCTCAGGAGCTTATATATAGAATTATATATTTTAGAATTATCATATTAGCTAGCAACTCCACCCTCAAATAATTCAAGTGAAACTTACACAAAAATATTCATAGCAGCATTTTTCACAAGAGCCACAGGTGGAAACAATTTATGAGCATTGACAAATGGATAAACAAACAAAAAAATAGCCATATAATGGAATATTATTCAGCCATAAAAGGAACAACATACTGATTTCTTCTCCAACATAAATGAAGGTAGAACACATTATCCTAAGTGAAAGGAGTCATAGGGGAAAGCTGGCTTCAATTTATCTGAATAGGCTTCAATTTATCAGAACATTGAGGCAGAAAGCAGGTCAGTGGTTTCCAAGAGCTGGAGTGCGTAGGGAATGAAAAGTGATGCTTAATGGATACAGGACTTCTTTCAATTCTGGAACTAGGTGGTAGTGGCATTTTCAGGACTCTAAGAATATACTAAATAACATTATATATGCATTAAATGGGAAATTTTAAGCTACATGTATATTTTATCACAATTAAATGATTAAAGAGAAAACCTAACTTTAAAAAGCTGTGGGCTAGATTTGATGCATGAACTGGAGTTTTCTAATATTATTCTCTGTGTTCTCCCCAGGTATATTAGCTCCATGGAACTGTTGATCTTTAAGTTTATTTCATTTAAATTAATTTAAATTTAAAAAGTCACACATGATTATTGTGTTGTATTGGGTTTATTGGGTTGTATTAGGCATCAGGACTCTTGAAGGGATAAGTGATGAGATAAAGCAGTGATGAGATAAAGAGCACACATTCAGGGGGATCCTAGAAAACAGAGGAGAGACAAAATCAAGACAGGGAAAAAAATGTTTAGATTTGATGAAATGGCTTCGCTAGTTGGTTTGTCTCACCATGTTAGTGTTATCTAAAAAAGAATGAAAAGCGCAGTGCTGAGACATAGCTAAATAAAACTACTTTGAATTTTGAAAGTTAAAATGTATTTTGATAATGCACCTATGTAAAGAAACAGATACACATTTTGGAAAGAAACAAACATCAAAATCACCTCAAGATCCTTTGGGGGGACAGTGGGGACTCTAAACGCTATAGACCATGGCTATAGAGTATTTAAGAAAATACTATTGAGATAAAAGTCTTTGCCCAGTAAGATGGAAGTGCCTGTTCAATAGCAAAAGGAAACTATTTTCAGAAAATGGAGCCTCATGTCAGAGGAAGAAATTCATACAAGTAACTTGGTAGGAAAGATTCAACATAGAAAAAAATTATGAGTGTAATCCATGAATCAGAACAGATACCTGAAGCAGGAGGGCTAAAACCCAGGCACAGGCTTCCTGGAGGAGGTTAGAAGAGTCTCTGATCATGTCCTACAGGAATTTACATTTTGAATAACATTTCAGATGCTGCAAATAATGGTGCAAGTCTAGGAGTCACAATGAACTGCAACTTCTCTGCCATGGAACCATAGGCAAGGAACTGAATTGCTGTCTCAATTTTCTCATCTGTAAAATGTGGCTTAAATAATCTTTCCTAATGATGTTGCAAAAGTTAAATGGGATGACTGATATATGTGAAGCTTTGACTTAATGGGTCCCTAGTAAATTACAGGTCTTAAAATTACTTTGGAGTTATTGGAGGAAAAAACTGAAGAGCGGTTGATGACAATTAAAGCAAAGAAGATCAGAACTTGAGGGAATGTTTGCTGTCTCTTCTCTGAGGTAGCAAGATGGGGAGGAAGAAGATGCAGAGATCACACTAGGGGAGAACTGAAAGGGAAAAGAAAGTCACCTGTTCTGGCAGGAGTGAGACCATCAGTATATATTAGGGATATTTCTGTCTGACCGCTGGAACCTTCCAGACTCTTTCATCCTATTTTCCCCTTTTGGGAGAAATTTTCTCCTTCTGCAGCCCACAGCTATTTCTCTTCCTGCTCACCTCATTCAAGTTCCTTCAGTTTTCATAGACTCTTGCAGCCTCATCCATCAGGTTGGATTGTTCAAAATTCAACCCAAAGATGTTCAGTACATGTCAAGTATGTTCCAGGCAGAAAGAAGTCACACATGACACAGGTCTATGCTCTGCCACTCTCTGAAGTTTCCTGAGCGCAGTGGTACTTGAAGTCCAAATAGCTGCCAAACCACAGGTTCCAGAACTGAGCAATCTTAAGAGAAAAGAAAGAAAAGGGAGAAGCAGGAACTTTCATTCTTAGATGAAACAGGACTTCACAGAACACTGATATCAGGAGGCCTCTCTTGGGAAGCAGAATTAGGATACAGAGATGAAGGGCCCCCCTGCCTTTCTCTTGGGGAGCTTGTTTTCTACAGGGAGAAACAGACATCTGGTCAACAGTGGGCTACAAAGAGTTGCCAGAGTAATAGTAAAGTGCTGGTAAGTGCTGAAACATGTCAAAGGCCAAGAGAGAGAATGAAAGGAGTCAGGGTGCACTTGGCTCTCCTCACACTGGGTGGTATTGGAAGGAGTTTGACCAGGAGCAAATATTTACTCTTCAGATCTTCAGACCAGAGAATGGTGGAGAAACCTGGGTGGATGACAGACCTCTAGCATTTTCATAAATCACACCATTTACTTTGGAAGGCTGTTAGAGTTACCAAATAGTATCAAAGACAGAGTCTGGAGAGGACTTGCATGCCTCTCACCTCATCTGAAAGTTCACATCTTCTAGAACATAGTATTTGACAGTCAACACTAGGAAATGAACTTCTGTCCCTTATTACTTGCTAACCCTCTCACTTCCTCTGGATTTTACCAGCTTTTCACTATTGTCCATTTGTTCTGTCTCAAGACCCGAGTAGGGACACCTTCCATTCTGTCTAGCATCTTTTGGACGCTCAAGTCCCCAGGGCTATATACTGTGTCTTGATTTAGCACATGGGTATAGAAACAGAAAGTGGACCGTGACTTGCACGGTAGGTGGTCCGTACACAGAGGAGCAAAGACATCCTCAGGAAGCTGATGGTCTCACTGTTCTAGCCACGGATGTCCGTCACGCTTTTCGTGTTTTTCAATTCATCTCCCAGGGGCGTCTGGAGCAGACCTGCATCCCACAGAAGCCTTTCTCTAAATTAAATTCTTTAAGCAAAACAGGGCCCGGATGGTGCATTTATAAATGACCTATGAAAGCCTGTAAACATCAGATTGCTTTTTTAAATTTAATTGCCCTTCTAAATTCTTAATTCAGAGACAAGACTGGGGGCGGGGGAAGGAGGCAGTGAGGGGCTGATTCTAGAACTCTCGCCTGCCCATCAAATGGACAGCCCACCCAGAAAGATTAACCCAGATTCCCCCAAAGAAATCTGTGTCAAATTGATGCTGAGTTGGTCTGGCATCTGAGGAGAATCTTGACATGACAAGATTAACCCTCGCAGCGCCCTGGGGCCTGGGGAGAAACACTTTCAAAGGTTTACCTGCGCAGAGCTGGGTGGAAGGCAAAATAGTGCCGAAGCATCTGCACGGGACTGTGGTTCGGAAGGAAGCCGGCAGGAGCTAAGAGAAGGTGTTATAACTCACGGGGATTTCCCACCTG
>PVHY01001128.1:123018-173420 GCA_004024945.1 Uropsilus gracilis
CACTCACCAAGACACAAGGACTCAGATTGAAGTTCAAGGTTGCAGGTGTTTTACTGATGCACCAGGATCCCAAGCCAGTTCAGCAAGAGAGACACTGAGCAATCTCTGCCACAACCTTTTATAGGGCAAAACCACCCCGCCCCCAGTTGTGAAGCAAGAAAGCAGGTGTAGGCCACATTCCCATAACTGTAGGACATGTCCGCATGTTCCCATAATGGTGGGATACATTCCCATAGCTATGGGTTTTCAATAATGCTGCCATCCATCATCTATCAGGAGGACAATGCTGGTGCCTACATCTATCAGGTAGACAAGATGGTTGTTGTGAACAACCAGAAATAAGGGGAGGCAGATACAGGATGTCAGACCAGCCAACAGTGGCAGGTACTTTCCACTGAGGACAGGAAGGGACACTGGTTTCAAAATGGAGGTTTTAAATAATATGGAGTCACTTTGGTTAGTCTGTTCCCAACAATGATAAGAACCCCTGTGTTCACACTGAGGTCTTTATGCAAAATGCCCCTATTCTGCATGTCATCTGAAGAAGGTCATTTTAACAAACTATAGAAATGATCCCTGAAAGTATAGTCTTGAAGAAGGTCATTTTAAAGAACACGGTGTCACCATACTGCTGGTCTGGGTTAAAATTCTAACTCTGCCCCTTTTGGGCTGTGTGACTTCTAGCAAGTCCCTTGTCCTCTCTGAAACTCCAATGTCTCATCAGTAAAAGGGATGGTGGTGCAATGAGTGATGATTGTTCCCCTGGATATCACGGTGGATAAAATTATCCAATGGAACTAAATGGACCAATCAAAATATCTGGCACCAAGTTTACATGAGTTCAGTGTTCTAAGAATAGATTCCTCCTCTTGCCTCACTCTAGACCAGAACCTGTCTGACAGTTGGCAATTCATATCAATATTATTTTCCTGGCTCATTAAGATCCACTCAATTCTTTGCTTCTATCTCCTCCTGCTAAAATAATTACTACAAATTCTATTGCTATTAATCTTGACCAGGGATCAACAATCCATGTTCTGAAGGTCAAATCCAGCCCCCTACCTGGTTGTACAGGTGAATTCTTTCTGAAATAGTCATATCCATGTTTTCTCTGAGGGCTGCCACAGAGATCACAAGGCTTATAAGAAAATATTTGCTCTCTAGCTCTTTGCTGAAAAGTTTGCCAACACTGGTCTACAGTGATCTCCTCTGGGGCAGGAACCACCCCCCCCATCTTAGTGTTCTTTTTTGTTCCCTTTCTATCTTTCCCTTTAAGTCCCCCCCAACCCACTTCCCAAGTTCTAAGTATTTGTTGAACAGTGAACTTAACTGTTCTGTTGAGTACTTATTATGGTCCCTAGTTTCCTGGGCCAGGATCTGACCATGGAACTAGGGTTGGTTCAATCTTTTGTTATGTTCTGGAAAGTTCTATGCCTTCACTTTTGCTTAGGTTGAATCTACTTTGGAGTACACTTATGTTCTAATATATGCAAAGCAGCATCCGATCTTTTCTATTTTAAATGTTGGCATGGATATCAAATCTATCAACCAAATCTAGTTATCACCTTTCTTTTAGACTTTGGACTTTTCCAAAATTGGATTTTTAAGCCCTAATGAGGGGACAATGAAAGTAACAAAAGATTTGATGCAGTGAGGATGAACAGAATAGCAGAAATGGAAGAAGACTTCTCATTAGAGATACTGTTGTTTACCCAGCATGCTTGCTGCAAGGGAATCATTCCAGCACTTTCTATTTAACTATGTGATATGAACCTCTCTGATTCATGTTGTGCCTTATGTTGTGTCTGACAGTGTAAGGCAGAATTTGCATAAGCTGAGCTTTGTGTAACCTGCGAAGTTGAGCTTGGTTTTCCGTTGAGGTTGTCAGAGGGCAGCATCAGTCTGGTCTGGAGAATCAGTAGAGTCATGGGTATGAATCTTGAGCTCTTGATCAGCTTCTTACATGATGTTGACTAGCTGCACTTTTGTTAGGACTCATAGAAGTGCCTGGAAATCAGGGGGACACTGGTTGAAGAAGGCATTCGCCTATGATATGAGGGCAAAGAAAAATATGAAGGTATTTTTTCCTTTGCTTTTATTCTTAAGTTTTTTATAATTTTGTTAGCATTTTCTGAGTATGAGATAATTTAATCAAGATCCATAGAATAGGATCTGAGTGGCACTCTCTTTATGTTTAAGACTATCAGTGGAGCTGGACTTCCTGTTTGAGACGGCAACAACAATTTGTCATTTGACCATAATTCAGAAAGTCTTTGAACCAACAAGCAGACTCCCTAGCTCTGAGTCAAGGGGATGAAAGCAATTGAAAATAACCCTATGACTGTAGGGGAAAGACCTGGGAGTTAATCTTATAACTATTTTAACCAAAGTTTATTGCATTTGTCAATGAATGTAGTTAAGAAATTCAGATTATTTACCTTGGTGTTTTTCAGTAAAGACAATGGACAATCCACATGAGGATGATTTGGTAGAATTTGTTAAACAAGCAGATTCCAGCAACACCCTCACTGCCCAGTACACCACGATTCTGGACAGGGGTGAGGGGATGTTGGAAAGCAATAGAATTCTACAGAATAAACAAGGTATCCAGGTGATCCTTCTCTTGAGGGATGTTTGAGAGCAGAGGTGAGAGAGACATTCCCTTTTATTGTTCATGGTGAAGTATCTGAAGACAGCATACATTAAGGCCTACGGGCTAAGACCATGCAGTATGGTATGAAAAGAAAGAAGCTGGACCACTAGGGATGACCTGTCAATTAACTGATTGTCTCATACAGTTGGCTGAATTGACTGAAGTTCCAGCTGCTTTGCTGGCACGTAGACAAGACTTTATTGATATAATTTTGAGAATAATTGATTTCACATGACTTCAATGTCCCATCACAAAGATATTGTAGTACATTTAGTCATAAGAGACCTTCAAGAGTTGACACAAGAAGGAAAAATGAGCTCCTGGGTGCCTCTTACATTTAGTATAGTAATTCATTCCAGCTCTCCTTCACCTTAAATGAGCCAGGTACTTTACCACAAGCTGCGAACTGGTGCTAATGTCTATTAGGCAATTTCTGTCCCCCTGGAATGTTCATTTCAGCTACATAAAGGGAGTAACTGTAACTTATGAAACTTATTATATGTTAGCTAATGCAAAATGCCAGACAAGTAGAACAGACCATGGATTTAGGGGCCCAGACATTCCTGTCTTCCTAGAGAGCAAGAGATTAGAGGACAAAGGACATGGAGACAGGGGATTTAGAAGAGAATTTTTGAAAGGTGTATTAGTGATGGTTCTCTAGAGAAACAGAAAATAATTGAGAGTGAGATTATATAAAGAAATTGGCTCACATGATTTTGGAGGCTGGTAAGTTCAAAGTCTACATGGCAGGCTGGCAGTCTGGAGACCCAGGGAGGAGTCACAGTTCTATTTCAAGTTAGTCTGCTGGCAGATAGATCCTTCTTTTCAGTCTTTTTCTTATGACATCCACCATGTAGTTAAGAATATCTGCTTTACTCAAAGTCTGCTGACCCAAAAATACCTTCACAGAAACATCTAGAATAGTTTTAAATTAAATATTTGGGTACCATGACCATTGGCCAAGTTGACCCAAAAATTAACTATCACTTGTAGAGGATCCTCAGACTGAGGTTTGATTGTGTCCTTAGGGAATGTGATTTTAATTAATGATCTGTTGGATTCAGTTCTTAAGACCCTCATTGTCACTGCTAGACAAGTGCCCTCTATGCTTGAGGTTTGGGGACAAATGTGAAATGTTTAGTTTTTACCTTGTTTAGGAAAGATTTTGAAGTATTTGGCTAGTATATTTTATAGCTGGTATTAGAGATTTTTCAGTGCAACTAAAGCTTGTTTTAAAAAAGAGCCATTGTGAATTGTAATGGAAGGGGGTAATTAAGAGAGTTGAATATAACAGAACCCTAAACTTCTCAAAGATATCTAACTTATAAATGGCTACCAGTTGACACTGTCTTCTCTAATAGTGACTATAGTGTAGACTTATAAACAATCTCTTCAATGATCAGCTGTGCTCTATACTCATTTTCATGCATCCATTGTTCATTCAACAAGCATCAACTTCCATGCACCAGAATGATTTTACATGCTGGGGAGATGGTTGTGGAAAAGGTCAGTGAGGTTTTTGACCTTAAAGAGTCCTACTTGGGAGTATATGTGTGGGGGACATAATGGCTTTTTAACAATACTCTTGACAGAAGCCTGTGTGCACTGAGGACTCACTGAGGATCCTCACAGTGGAAATTCATAATTAAGGCGGGAGATTCAGGGATAGCAAGCTTGACTCAAACCTGAAGTCTAGTCACCAAAAGGGAAGATTATGACTAGAACTTAATGTTGTGGATCCCATTTACCTGATGAGTCAACCATTGAGAAGGCTGCTTTGGCCAAACTCTAAAACATCGAATCTAGATGAATTGTATTCTGTGAAGGTACAATCAACGTTTCTCCAAGTCTCGCTCATCAAAGCATCACCGTGCTGAGCGAGGGGGAAACTTGCTGCTTCCATAATCTAAAGAAACCTTCCTGGCTTGTGTGCATTGAGAATGGGGAGTCCTCCTGAGGTGTTAGGTCTAACGTCTCATCAGTGGTATAGCAAGAAAGTGGGATAGTGTCCCATCAGAGCGCCCACCCATGGACAGTGGTATCTGATGGGAACTGTGTTTGCTTGGCCAGCACTGGTTGCTGTGACTGACAAATGATCAAATCTTCATGACTTGAGACCAGAGAAGTTTGTCTTTCACTTAAGGAAATGGTTTTCTTGATTTGAGGAGGCCTACACTGGGAGCATTTGTTCTGTGTTGGGGACTTCTCCCTGAATTCAGAGTCATGGGCATTCACTCCGAGGAAGAGGAAAGTCAGGTGGCTGGTGTAGGCAGGGCTGAGGAGGCAGACATCACTCTGCTCAGGTGGTTCTGTTTAGCCTTCAGTCACACAGCCACATGTGACTACAACACAAGCTGGGGCATATAGTATCATTCTCTGTTCAGAAAAAAGGAGCAGATGAGGTGATCAATTGGTAAATTCTTTCATATGAGAAAATACTTCCATAAGTGACTTAACTTTAGGCAGAGACAACAGCAGAGATAGTACAGCAAAGGTAACACACATACACACACATCTCCACAGAGCCTATGTCCTTCCAGGGCCACCAGCCATGCTGAGGGTGGTGACTTCTGGTGGGAAAAGCACCCTCTTACGACCTTTGGTGTTACAAATTGGCTTCTCCAGAAGCAGTGAGACAGGTTTGGACAGGTGGGGCATTTAAAGGAATCAACACCTCGGAAAGGAAAAGGAAGAAGTGGCCAAAGGGGAAGTTTGAAGCATAATCACCTACAAAGCCTCAGTCGACTCCCAGTAACTTCAGGGCACATTCAGGCCCTCAGAGCTGTCCTGCAGAGTTATACTTCCTACCCCAGAAAGAGAGGGCCTTTCGGAACAGCTTGATGCTGATAGTGCTTGGACTGGAATCCCAGGTTTCGGGGCTGCAAGCCCTTTTGTGCAGGGAGATTGAGGGATTCATCCCCCTGTTCTTGCACGATGATTGCAGCCCGCTGCTCACCTGTCTAGAGGGACGAGAAACTACGTTCCCAGTCTACACTCTCCCAAGTTTATAAACAACCACTTGGCCACACCCCTTCCTAACTGCTCACCTGTTCCTCATTAGAGGTTTTCTGGCTTGCCCAGGTGCTATTTATTTACTGTCCGTTAATGTGGAGGGTTTGGACAGGTCCACCTGGACATGTGGTCAGAGCCTTTCTTCCCTTAAGCCCCGTTACACTGTCCCTTTGCAGGGGACTAAGGTGTCTGGAGGACCTTTATTTTTCAAGTTAATCCGACACAGAGCTCAGCAGTATAAGCTCCCCCCTTCTCCTGTCTCTTTTTATCATTAATATGTTGAACTTCTCAGTTGGCAAAGGATAAAATAGTTGATAACAAATGAATTAGATATCAATTAATTTCTAAAGCAAACCTAATGGGCATTTAAGAAGAGAATTTAATGTCTCATTTACTCTCTATAGCTATCTTGTTAAATGCCAATTAAGTATCTAAATATTTCCTACAAGCTTAATGAATTATAATAAGTAATAAGTACTACTTTTCTCCTAAGATCTTGGCATTCTCGACTTCTAGTGTAATGATAGTAGAGCTTTTCCTTGTCCTATTTATAATACAAATAACAGAGACGCAAACCTTAATGAGCATCAGTTACCTTATTTAGCAATAAAGAATGAAATTTATAGTGACTTCTGAAAAATAAATAAAAGAATATTGAAATGCACACAGCCAGAGAAATGTAGCTAATAAGGATTTTTACTTGAAAGTAAAGTGAATACTATTAACTTGTTACTTATAATAAATGCTTCATGTTTTATCTTCCCAGTACCTTACCTGTTCCTGTTCTCCCTGTAATCATTTGTAAATACCATGGCAGAATTTATATAAACATACTTGAAACATGGGCAATTATTGAGACATGTGTGGCTGCAATGGGGTGAGACATAAAAACCTAAAGCAACGGGGACCCAAACATAGATGAGCTAAATGGGAGAAAACTGGCTTGGGGCCAGACCCTTTGGGATTTTGCTACTCTTGGGTAATAAGGCAAACTCTGGGTCTGCTCACCCAGGTTCTGCTACTTACAGTGTCCTATAAGGTCTGTGAGGTATCAACAGCAGATCCCCAGGTGCCAGTGTTATGGGCTGTCCTTCCACAACAGGAGGGGACTGGTCCTTGGTTGAAGGTGCAGATAAATGAAGCACTTTATGCAATGGAGGTATGGGGGGTGATGGGAAGAGTGAGGAGCCTTGACTTAAGCACAGAGATCCTGAGTAGTTTCTTCTAGCAGGCAATAAATTATGCATACACATCATTTCGATCAGGCCCTGTGTAAGTGACACAGCCCCCAAGGTCAAGGGCATAGTATGGAGGATCAAAAAGAACTGAGTCTGAGACCCAATTGTCATACATGTCACCAAAACTCAGTGCTCAAACCACACTCCCTAGGCCTCAGCTTCCTTATTTGTGAGGACTACTGGTATCTCCCTCATGGGTTTCTTATAAAGATTAAAGAATTGATTGAGAGCAGGTAATATAGTTGCCAGATGGCACACATTCATAAGTGTCATTATTGTTAGGGCAAATAATAATGATCATAAAAATATGCATGGTTCTGGGTCATTTCTGTGAGAAAGTGTCTGGTTTCAGGTTTTTCCTTTGACAAAATTGCATTGAAATTTGTACAAACCCCATGCTGCAGGCCTGTGGGGCTTGCCTGGTGCTGGAGACTTTGGATTCACTAAACTTGGAAGAGAAAAAGCCCACTCTGTTCTTCTTGAGGGTGTAGGGAAGGGGCTTCTTGCTCCCGCTGGTGGTGGTCCTGTGCTCCAAATGTGCACTGCTGGCCTGGGAGAGCATGAGACCTGGAGACTCTCTTCACCGGGCACCAGGCTGGCCAGAGCCACCTTGTAGCCCAAGGACACCCCTACTCCTCTGTTGGGCCATTCATCCTGGCCCTCCACAATTACTGTCGCTTACACAAACAGTTATGGGGCATTTGGATGATTGATGACAGGCGACTGTTCAAGGCACATTTTTTGAAAAATATTTTTATTACAGGAAACTGCTCATGTTGTAACATTAAAAACGGAAAAGAAAACAGGAAGCAAATCCAAAGCAGCAGTGACAGTAACTGGTGTAGAACCCCAAGTTAAATGGAGTCTCTTTTTCCCTCAGGGTTTGTCTCAGGAAAGAGTCAAAGAGAAGGAAAAAAGACACAAAGATCCAGTCAACTCCAAAGGCAATGACAGGTGCTGTGGCCTCATGTGGGCCATGTGGGAACCGGGGACAGAGAGATGTGGGGAACATTCCCAGGAGGAAAAAATTCCTAAAAGCTCTTCCTACAAATTCTTAAAGTTGTCAACAGCTTTCTCCTAAAGTCCAATAGCCTCCAGCAACTGGATACATTATTTCTCGATCATACCATTTACCTTCTGGCTAATTTCCACCATTTCTCAACTTGCTGTTTCTTCCTTTGCTTACTTCTATGTCTGGTGGAGGTAGCTAAAATTTTATGCCTTGGTATCTCTCTGAAGAACTCAAAAACATGAACTCCAAAGGACACTTGTACTCCTGTGTTCATCGCAACATTATTTGTAATAGGCAAACTATGGAAATAATTTATGTGTCCAACTATAGATGATGGATTTGGAAGAACGTGTTACATACACACAATAGACTACTACACAGCTGTCAAAGAAAATAAGCTCTTGTCCATGAGATAACACCAATGGGACTAGAGGGGGATGATGCTAGGTGAAATAAGTCAGAAAGAGAAAGAGAAATATCATAGGGCTTCACGTATATGTATAAGATAGAAAAGCAAAGCAAAGGGTCATATTAAAGCTGAAGAACAAAGAACTCATCTTAAAAAGCTGAACTGAGCTAGCAGAGGAGAAAGGGGAAGGAAAAGAGCAAGGTGGGTATAGAGCTGAATGGACCGTGGTGGAGGAATATGAGTGTCTTAGCCCTGGGTGCAGTGTGGTTATAACACCCGAGGAGGGAAACCAACACACAATGATGCAAACCAATGTTCTACCAATTAAGTAAAAAAGATATTATTTCTGGTTGTGTCCATAAGGGTGTTTCTAGATTAGATCAATGTTTGAATTGGCAGACCCAGATTAAAGCAGATGGTTGTCTCCAGTGCTAGAAGGCACCCTCTAGTTCATTGCACACTCTGAAGACAGCATAAAGGTAGAAAATGGAGGATTAACTTCTTTTTGCTTTCTGCCTGCCTGCCTGACTTGGGACATCTCAGCTCATCTTCTCTGCCCCTTGGGCAGGGATTCAAGTCACTGACTGTACCAGTTCTCAGGCCTTCAGACATGGACTCTATTTTTATGGTCTACAGCTTGCAGAGGACAAATCATAGGCCTTCTCAGCCTCCACAGTCATGTGAACCAGTTCCTCATGATAATCTCTTTCTATATATCCCATTAGTTCTGTTTCTCTGGAAAACACTAATGAGCTGGATCCTAAAGCAATGGACATTTACACTACAATGTGTGGGTTTAATCCTTCCTCTGAAACTGCCCAGTTCTATATTCTTGAAGGAATTTCTTAATATTTCTCTCACCTAGTTTCACTCCTTTTAAATGGGAATGATAATAGTGCAGTCTCATAGGTTTTATTGACATCTGTTCTCAGGTAGAGAATAAAGGATAGAAGTTTGTGTCTCACAGTTCTGGATGTTGGGAGTACAAGATCAACCTGAGAAGATTTTCAGATCTGGTAAGAACATACTTCTTGGTTTAAAAAGGATATTTTCTTGCTATGTTCTCACATGGTGGAAGGGTTAGGGAGTTCAGTGGGGTTCTTCTATAAAAGAGCACTAACCTCAATCTGGAAGCTCCACCTTCAAGATCTATGCACTCTCTGAAAACCCTACTTCTAAGGACCATCATCTTGCAGGGTTAGGATTTAAGCATATAAATTTTTGTGGTGAGGAAACAAATGTTCGAAGAATGACAGGGTTATTTTAGTGATCGAAATAAATGAGAAATACGAGGACTACAATGATAGAAGAAAATAAATTAAAATATAACGAGAGCATCTATATGAATTATGTAGAACAGTGTGTTGTTCAAGAACAAAATAAATATTAACTGCTATTATTGCAATTATCTTTATTGTCAGATCTTTTTGTCTTATGCATTCATTGACCTCTTAGTTTCTTCTGGTTTTCTCTCTAGTCATAAAAATGGCTTTTCTTCTTGCAAGGAACAGAGGAAGGATTTGAAAATCATTCTGATTTAATATCTATTTAAATACTGTCACACTCACTAGAAAAAAATGCCTAGAAGGAAGTGCAAGTGTGGAAGGCAGAATAATGGTCCCTAGGATATCCCCATTCTTAGCCCTAGAATATATGACTAGTTCTCCTTACATGACACAAGGGACATTGCAGATGGTGAGTGATCATTTTGAGATGGGGAGATTATTCTGGATTACCCTGATGGGTCCAATGTCATCAGCTTGAAAGTGAAGGAGAAAGGTATTACCAGTGTTTTTACAGTAGCCTCAGTGATCCTGCCCTTCTTGTTCTGATGACACTGATTTGATCTTTAAAGGGAAGCACATGGGATCAGCCACAAAATTTGCATTGGGATTTTTGTACAATCTCTCCAAGGGTTTGACAGATTTCTAATCTTTGTTTAAAATGTTCATCTGCGGAAATAATTTAGAAGACAAAACAGTGGAAGTGTGGTGCTTTATTGCAATATAATGAATTTTTTTGACCCAAGAAGAATTAGAAACAATTCAAAACAAAGCAGACAGGCTGTCTGCCCCTTGTGTTCTTGATTAGTACAAAGATCTGTGCCCTGGTGAGCTCTGGTTTTCTCTATAGGATGTAAGTCATTCGTAGGTCAAACAGTCTCTGTGGGTGGACCCAGGACTTTTGCCAATCTTCACAACCTCACTGTGACAGTAATATTCCATTCAAAAGCAGTTTCTGGAGTATTATCAGGACTTTTTCTAGCAACAGAACTGTTTTCTTCTCTTATTTCAGTTCAGTCCCTGTGTGACCCTAACCATATTTGGAAAAAGTAATACATTCAAATGGTTGAGGGACCATTTTCATAATTATACTAAAAAATAACATGATAATAATAAATAACTGGTTATGAATGTTTCATTAACATACTACAATTTCCTTGTGTATTAACCCAAACAAAAACAAATGCCAGCAACTAGAAAAAGCACTAGGTTGCTGTCATTTTTTTCCATTTTATTTTTTGGGGAGGGGATCACACTTTTTATTTTTTGTCAATGAAGATTCTTCTGCCTATGTGCAAGCAGTTGCCTATCCATCAAGCTTTCATAAGGGTAAGCACAGAGGTTTATTTACAAATAAGGGGAAACAAAGAGTCTAATAGTCCACAAGTGTCCCAAATGGAGTAGAACCCCACGTCTGCTCCTTAGAGAACTGCATAGGGTTTACCTCAGTTTTGGTGTACTTCAGTTTGAAACTGCCATGTTATGTCCTTGCCTTTTGGTCCTCCATCATTCCAGTTAGCATCAGCTAAATTCCAGCAACACAAGGTTCAGCTCAAGTCTATCTGGGTTGCATGGTGGCTCAACACCTCCTCCAGGTCACTTCTCCTCCATCTTCACACAGCTCTTGACCCTTGGGGGCCTGAACACTGGAGGAGCCCCAAAAGACTCCCCTAGGTTCTTCTCCTGGGTCCTTCTCCTCCTGAAGCCAAAAGCTTTGTGCCTGATGCCAATCTCTGAGATCCTGTGCTCAGCTCAGCTCTCCTTCCCAGAAATCTTATATCCCCAGTTCATGCTCCTTTTCTCTTTTTATCCTTTTTCTTGCTCTCCTAGAAGCTCCAATGCACAATCACACTGGTGGTCCATCTTCCCTTCCCCAGCTGTGCCTTGGAACAATAGCTAAGCTAGCATATTCACCAAGTCTATTTAGATACATAACATCAAGGTAAAACAAAGAAGTACCCTTATCTAGTTTCAGGCCATTCTTAACCTCTGTTTTTCAGACATAGGTAGTGGTAATGCCTAAATTTTCCCAACAAATAACACTGCCCATATTGGGGTCATGGCTTCAATTTGATGAAGTTTTGTATCTTTATGCCAACTGTGGTTTAAGAAATCAGGAAAGTAATGAGAAGGGCACTATTAAACGTTGCTTCCTGTGGGAATTTACTCACAACAGCGTAAACCACAAAAAAAAGTTCTGCCTCATATACCCAGATAGCAGAAATTGTGTCTTGTCTTTCTAGCTATTTATGCTAGAGCAGTATTTCATAAATAGTGAAAACATGGAGAAGTTGGGAATTATGAGCTTTCTCCAGTAAATCAGATTTTATATATACTACTCAGCACTAAGCTCATGGTTGCTACTCAATAAATGTTTGATTTCTTAAGAAATAATAGTTTGGTTCAAAGATTTTAAAAGCAGTCTTTGTTATCAGGTTCAAGGTTGAACTGGAAGCCTGCTGGGTCTAGCTGGTTGGCAAGTGGAGTGAGTAACACAAACTTTCTATGTGTCAGGCACAATTTTGTCTTCAAATTTGGAAAAAAAAAAAAAAAACAGCAAAATGAGTCCCCTGACTAAATGGTTTCCAAAGTGTCCTCTTCAGCACCTACAATGTTATGAAATAAGCAACAACAAAACTCCTCTGGCGCTAAACTAACGTGAGGTAACCCAGGGCCTGAACTTGTCGCATGAAGTTGCTTTAAATTTTAATGCGAACTTGGGAATAGATTTGTGAACAGCAAGGTAAAAGAGAGGCCATGAAATATTGATTCTGTACATTTTCTTATGCATTTTTATTCTCCAATTTAGTAAATTTTTCATCTTGCCTGCACTTAGAGGTTGCCTATGAAGTCATTACTACCAATTGTATTAGCTGTTGTAAATAAATAATCATCTGTCGAGCTGTTTGCATGACAGGAGGTGGATGGGAGCACTGACTTCCCACAGCCCAGCCCAAGGAGAATGAAAAGGGATAATGGCAATTTTCCACACAGAAGAGTAGCAGACACTTCCTCAAGGAAGGAGGGTTTTAAATAAAGCAAGAAGGCAGAATTGATTTTGTTTGCTTGTTTGTTTCTTAAATGGAGATATTAAGGTAGACTTTCATAACAAGCATGACTCTTGGAAATACTCTAAGTTAATCAAGTGGGAAAGAGTTCATCATCCTACTAGCCATAAAATAAAAGTATGAGACTTGCACTACTAGCCTTAATACTTGCATATGCACAAATATTCATGTTGTCAATCACATTAAAAGGCAACCTTGTTAGATATTTCTCCCTGTCATCATTCCAGATTGTGTTTCTCTTTCCTAGAGTATGTACCTAGATACATATTTCCTAGACTACATATATAGTTAATATCTTACAGGAGGTGAGAACCAAAAAAAGATGGATGCCGGTTTTGAGAGCAAATGGGGTATCCTTTGTAAATAACACGGGGGAGGGATCAGTGTGATATGCATTTTGGACACCTTTTATATACTAGTTGATTACTTCCTTGCCATTAAGTTGAATGGACTTTATCAAAGTTCCTAGTCACACTGGCCAAATATTCAAGATGAGCTCTCCAAGTGGGTGCTTGCTTCTTATTCTTTGTTGCCAAAGAAAGCAGAAAAGCCAGTGGGATAAGGTCAGAATGAATGTATAGTGTAGCCTAACATTGATGGAAACATGCCTCCTCTTTGTTTAATCAGTAATATGGTCATCTTGTTAAGAAAACATTTTTTCCTCTTTGCTTTATAGTTCTTTGCCATATAGTTGTATGTAGTTTATAGTCTCTTTTTACTTATAGTTACTTAGGCCAGCATCTTGCATAAAAAAATGTAAGCCCTAAAAACAATGAAGATTGGTTTAACTCTGTCATCTCCTCTTGCTGATAAAGAAACAACACAGGAGGAGAACAAGGGTCTCCAACAATGTGTGACCTAGTTTATACTTCGGGATACATTTTAATCAATTTTAAATTACCTTTTAATATTCTTTAAACCCTTTCAAAGTCATCATTATATTCTTCTTAAATCATTAAATACCTGCCTCATACACTATCCAAACTAAAGATTAAGAAGGAAATTTAATTGTCTAAGTTAGATCTGAGTGGATGTTTTTCCTAAACTTGATAAATTCTGTGTTTGTTCAGTAAGTCTGCATATTGGAGGGATGATTTCATATATGTTCATATGAACAGGTGAGTATTGTTGCCTCAAGTCATACATTTGTACTGATGTTCAGTTGCATATACTGTTCTCTTAGAGATGGTACAGGCTACACAAGTGCAGTGAGATATACCAAGTCGATTCCAACCAGAGATGCTTGGATTACTCTCCGTATGAGCAAGACAACTGCTCCTCTTCAACTTTCCACTCTACCTCTAGCCCAAACTCCATTAGAAATATAAAGGAGAGGAGAGGACAGAAGAGAATTGAAAACCATGAAGTAATTCAGTAAAACAATGAACACTTTGAGAAAGTTCTGGTAGATAGTACCGAATGCCTCAAACTTAGAAGGATATCAAAAATTCAACTTAAAACTTTTTCCTAAGAAAGAGAGTCATCATCTTGTTGGGGGGGGGTATCTGTCATTAACATAGTTGATGTTGTGCATTGATAAGTAACACTGTATAGCTAGCAAATATGAGATTCTTCCCTTTTGCTTTAGATTCATAAATTTCAAGAAGGAGCTGGCATGATTATGGAGGTTTGACTAACTAACTTGATTATTTCAGGCCTAGGTGAGAAAAGCTTAGGTTGACTATGCCAAGGTGTGGCTGCTAGCCTTCATTAGAATTCATAGTTTTCTTTCACAAGGATAGAAGGGGTGGAGAAAGAAAAACATGACTTTTGTGATATGAGATAATTGACAGGGTTCACTTCCAGAAGAAAGGGAAAACAAGGAGGGAGATATAAAAAGAACTTAGGAGAGAAACAAAGAATCAGCAATTTTTGGAGGCGGATGAGACCTGGCCATAATGGCCAGGGTGGCCTGGGGCTGTTGATCTTTGGTCCAGCCTGGTGAACTCATGGCCTAATATGCATAAGCTGATGGTATGTGCTGAAGGAGTCTAAAGAGTTTGGAGACTTGAACTTTATGTTGGAGTTTGTCTTATCTAGTTTGATTCAGATGTTTTTGGTGAGGCTATGGATGAGGCCTGAGAAGGACCTGCTGTTAGTGTCTGTTTTACCTTGGGGTTTCCTACTACCTAAAGTTGAGAGGGAGACCAAAAGAAAATAACATCACATCTTGGTCCATGTGTTTGTAGGAAGCTGGAACCGATGGAATAGATGCCAAAGGAAGAAAAGAAGAATACCCTACTTTTGGAAAACGTGCTGGTGAATTCAGACTGATTTGACATGTGGTGAGATGACCAGGGATTAAAGGGCAGTTTTGGACATGTGGTAGGATTGGATTTTTCATGTTTATTTTGTAGCATATATAATAGGATAGCTGGGTTTTTTGCATGCTTCTCTTATAGTACATGTTTAGGTCATCACTTTCTTACTTAGTAATAAATTGATCACTTTAAGAGTTTGGTCTGGCTTTGAATTACATAGTAAGGCTACAGGCAGATAAACCTGAAGGGGGCAGGCAAGATAGACAGGTTTAAAGAATAAAAGTTTTCTTTTTTTTTTGAGTTTGGGACAGTAAAAGCTGAGACAAGCAGCAGGTTTATGGATGACAAAGGCAACGTGTATGTAAGCTTAAGGGCTGATAAAGGTTCTTACCACTTTTGTATCAGATTAAAAAGGTAAAGGTTTTTCTCTGAGTTAGTAGAAGCTGGCAAAAGGATTTTTAGCTAAAAAAGCCTGCCCCCATGCCCATAACAATCATTAATATAATACAGGGCTCTGGAATAGTACTGATACTGATCTAGAGGAGTGGGATATCAACCACATGGCACATGTTAGCCTCGGAATTTGGGCTTCACTTGAGTTTAAAGGATCAGCGTTGGTGACAGCAGCATTTTCATAGTCAAGGATGAGTGCAGTGATAACATGAAGACTAGAGCTCCAATGGGGAGGACTAGTACATTAAGGAAAGAATGTGGAAGATACACTAAGGGAAAGCATTGTTTTCCAATTCAGAAGTAGGATATGTTGAAGGTGAAGGAAGCTTTCCTGGTTGGTGCCTGGGTTCTATGATCCACACTCACCAAAATCACAAGCTGCTGAAGGCAGAGACATTGAGAAGATCTTGGATTCAAGTAGTTGCCACATCAAAGAAAACCCTTTCAGCATTGTAGAGGTATTTCCTCTAAGTGTCAAGTAATAGCACCAGGAAGGAGCCTGAGTATAGCCAAAGTTTACACTGGAGTAGAGGCTGGGCCAAATTAAAAAATGAATACAAAACACTGAGCTGAGAACAACAACAGCTTCACCATGCATGGAAAGGATTGCTACAGAGATAAATATTCCTCTGAATAGTACTCACTGCTCAGACTTCCTCCCAAACGCCCTCCAGCTGCTCAATAACAATGAGACTGTTATAAATTTACATTGAAGAAGCTCTCCAGTTTGAGACCTGAGAAGCCAAGAACAACCAAAAAGAACCAGGAGGGGAAGCAAAGACAATTTACTCAAAACATTTGTGGAAAAATACTGGCCCCACTGACACATCTCATCACTTAAAGATAAATAACCAGAGCAGCAATACCAACCCCACGAGAAATTCCAAATTATCAAATATTGACAAAATGCATGTGATATACAAATGAAATCATAAGCAGAGCTATTATCAAAAATGTCTTCTAGTGTCTTCAATAGTGCTCAAGAAGAAAGCTATAGCTACCAAGTGGGAAAATCAGGTTTACAGAAAAAAAAGAAAGAAGGGCATAAAATAGGCAATTTAAAAAAGAAAACAAAGTTATATATGAAAGAGGTATACAGGGGCAGAAATGAGTTTTGTTTTCAGAAACACTAATATGAAGAATCAAAAATAAAGTCAAGTTCAAATCAATCAAAGTTTAGAAATATGAAGGTGACATGAAGCAAGATATTGGGAATTGGAGATAAGAATGGAGATAGTAGGAATCTAATTAGTCTCTGGGAAAAAATCAGAAATATAATAGAAGAAACTTTTCTGAGCCAAAATATTGTTTGGCTCCTTGGAAAAACCACAATATGCTATAGAGAATTCATGAAATACCTATCATATCTTGGAAATGTCATTTAGAATTTAAGGAAGAAATGAAGAGTGAGGCAAACATAACAAGGAGATGAAGTTACTGACTACTAAATGACAGAAAATATTTGTACAACCTACTTCTGACAAGGGGCTGAAATCCAAGATCTGTAAGGAACTCATACAACTCAACTAAAAGAAAGCAATCCAATCAATAACTGAGCAGCAGAACTAAAGAGATATTTCTCTAAAGGAGACCTACAGATGGTCAAGAGGCGCATGAGAGCATAATTTCATTACTTATCATTAAGAAAATGCAATTAGAATCACAATGAGCTACCACCTCAGACCAGCTAGAATGGCCTATATCAAAACCAACCAAGGAGGTTGCATGTGGAGAAAAGGAAACCATCCACTGTCGGTGGCTATGTAGACTGGTCTAGTCCCTATGGGAAGCAGTATGGTTGTTCCTCAAAATATTAAAAATGGATCTATAATATAACCCAGAAGTTGCACCCTAGGTATTGACCGGAAGAGTGCTAAAACACTAATCCAAAGGGGTATCTGCACTCCCATGTTCACTGCAGCACTATTTACAATAGCCAAGCAATGGGAACCTTTGTGTTTGGGACATCTAGGTATCCAAATACAGATGTATGGATTAGGAAGATGTGTTATATGCACACAATGGAATAGTAGTTTATTCATATATATACATACATACACACACACACACACACACACACACACATATATATATATATATATATATATGATAACTGGCTCGGTAGCTAGCTAGGTAATCTCTTGTCATTTGTTGCAATGTAGATAAAAATGGAGGGGAATGGAGGGGACTATGCTAAATGAAATAAGTCAGAAAGAGAAAGAAAAATGCTAGATTATATCACTTATATGTTGAATATAAGGAAACAAATTAAGGGATCAGATAAAATCAAACCAATAGCAAATCTCAGAAATCTAACTAGGACTGAGGCTACCAGAGGAGAGAAGGGAGGAGAACAAGGTGGGGAGGTAGCACAAAGGACTACTGTGGGTGTCTAGACATTTGAAGATGGTGATACTGTATCTTTAAATCATATATGGTGTTGTAAACCAAAGTTAACTAAAGAGAGAAAGGGAGAGAGGAGGGGAGGGAGGAAGGGGGAGAGAGAGAAAGAGAGAGAGAAATAGAGAGAAATTGATTTAGCTCCAGGCTTCTTTTCTACCACAAGAAACAGCAGAAAAATGGAAGACTATTTATTTTGATAGAGAAAAGTTTGATAGTAACAAGTTGGGGGCACCATTCCCTTTGATATTTTTGATAGGCATATTTCTAGTGCAATACTTACTTGTATAATTCTTTGTTTAGTCTGCTTCTCCACACATTGCACGGGACTCCTGCACTGGACTCCACACACACTACATGGGACTTGAGAACAAGCTCTTGAGCTATCTGGAAAGAGACAGATACATTTACATTTTTTTTAATGATTTAAAGGCAGTCTCTCACTGCCATTAAATATATGGTTCTCTTCAGGAGCCAGGCACCACTACATCAGGCACATTGCAGACTCTGAAACCCTAAATATCACAAGTTTAAGGAAAGGAAGATTTGGTCATAGCTTTCACAGTCCACAGAGATCTCAAACTGTGCCATCTGTAGACAGAGACAGGTTCCTGCTGTGGATTTTGGTGAGTGGACTCCAAAGGAACTGGAGCTCAGAGGATAGAACTCTGAATCTCCAAACTTTGCTTTCTGCATACTTTCAGAGAGGCAGAATCAGGGAAATAGTAGTAGCATTCAGGATTGAAAATGCTGAATTAAATATATATATATATATTTATATATATATATATATATATATTTCACATCTTTGTAATCCCTGGAGCTCTCCCCTCCCTGATCGTCCCCCCCCACCTCCTCCCCGCCCCAAACTGTGTACTTTCGTTTGGTTTTTAGCTTGTTTTGACTTTTCCTTCTGACCTTTTGTTTGTTTTTTTTTTCTATATCCCACATATTAGTGAAACCATTTGGACTCTGTCTTTTTCTTTCTGACTTATTTATGCTAATATGATTTCTTCTAGGTATATCCATGTACCTTTATCCATAATAAATTCATCAAATTTTTCATTTTCAATTGATGAGTAATATTCTAGAAAATAATGGATTTTAAGACTTGTGTCTGAAAGTGCATTTGGTTCCTATTTGTGCTTCTGCTGGTTCTTCCAACTTTCTGTGTCAGCTCTCTGGAATTGGGATGGTGTGTGTTGGGTAGATGGATGGAATAGAGTGGATATTTTCACTTTCCACTTATGGTCTGATACTGTGTTTCTCCATCCTCTTTTGTCCACCTCTACTGTGAGTGGGTGTGCAGGTACACACACGCACATGTACCTGACAGCTTTCTTCTCTCTGACTTTGCTGTGTTTATTTTATCTTTAAATTTGCCTCTGTTCTCTGTCTCTTCCACTCTCTCTTCCTCTTCCCCCAAATTCTCTATCTCTCTGAACATTTTTGGTCTCTCCAGAGTGAAAAATAATCATATGTTCCATGAACCATGTGCCTAAGCTGCTCTATGTGTTCAGGACTACTATTATCCCTTTCAATAAATGCCTTCCTGTCTCCAAGTGGCTGGCCCTATCTGCTATACAATCAGGAGAGACGGGAACTGACTGCAATGAATGTGAGGAAGTCTTTATAATGAACCGGATCTCTCTGCTGTTTACATAAACACTTTAGACTACACAGGGAGCCAAGCAGACCATTTTGCACGTCTGATGAGAATGTAATTAAACATGGAGGATTAGTAGAGAAGGAGATGGAGGGAGGTGGGGCTAAATGACAGGACAACATTGTGCAGAAAGACAACAGATTAACCCAGGGGTAAAATGTGCACTTAACTAGGCTCCATGATTATTCACAGGCAGTTACTAGATGTCAGGTTCTGAGCTGGGTCCTGGGGACAGACAACCCTTATGACACACACACTGCCCACATGAAATCATTGTCGTAAGACCTGAGGGCAGTGGAGTACAGATCATGGATGGTGGAAACTGCAAGGAAGAGTCTGAAGAGGAGAGGGAAGAGCGGAGGTGATGTTTAAGCAGAGCCAGGAAGGAAGAGAACTGGTAAAGAGGAAAACTGAAGAAGGCATGATATTCCGGGTTTTAGGAACAGATGGCACCAAGGCTCACAATTAGGGAATCTGAGGTGTTCCCAGAGGCAGAGATGATGGCCTCATGCCCACAGAAAAGGCAGTGGGCAGGGAGAAAAGCAGAGATGTGGAGTGTGGTGTCTGAGTCTTGGTGCTGGCTTTTCCTTGGTGTGAAACCAGAGGTGCCCTGAGTCTGTCTTGGAAGCATGGTCCCAGAGAACCATCCACGTATTTGAGGACATAGTCATATGTGACTTTCCAACAATTGAGTCCCTGAATATGGCAAATGTGACTGAGGAGCTAAATTATACTTATATAGGCTTTCAATTATTAAATATAAATTTAAATAGTCATAAGAGCTTGTGGCTATTTATCAACATGGTTTTAAGAAACTAAAGCTAGCAATTCTGGAGCAATGCCATGACCACATTTTTTGCAAAACCCACCTAACAGCAACGTGACTGAAGGGTGCTGATCTTGAGGGAGAAGAATCTTGAGGGCATTGACATGATAATGTGGGGGCAATGAAGACCTGGAAAAGCCTGAGATGCTGAATGTGTTTCAGTAACTCAGAAGGGTAGGGGTTGTTTCAGACAGTTAAATCTAAGACTTGGCCTCACTGTAGCTGGGGTCCTGCGGTAAGTTGCAGCTGTGTCCACAAGCTGGGGGGACCACATCAGCCTAAGGTTCAAGCAGGTGATGGACGGTGAAACTGATGGCAAGTTGGCTTGTGATTCTAGGAATATATGAAACTTGTCTTTGATAGTATCCCTTCCCTTCAGTCTCTAAAAGTGTCACATGTGCTAAGGGAAGCATAAAGATTCCCCTCACCTTGGCAAATATCCTAAAACCTAAATTTTTTTCCTAAAGGCATATTTTATTCTCTGATGAAAAATGGACTCCATATAGCCAAGGGAATACAAAACAGGGTATTGGCGAGACATATGCATTCCCATGCTGATTACAATGTTATTCACAATAGCAAAGATACACACACACACAATGTGCATATATATACATACACATATACAGGTACACACACATTATGTGTATCTATGTTTATACATACACACAATATTACTCAGTCATGTGAAAGAAACCCTCCCATTTGTGACAACATAGATTCACCTTGAGGACATTACACTAAATGAGATTACTCAAGTAGGGAAAGATGAGCCTTTCATGATATCATCTATATGTGGAATCTAAAAATAAAAAATAAGGCCAAATGGTGTTACCAAAGGCTGGGATAACTGTTGTTTAAGTATACTTAAACTGTATACTTAAAGGCTGGGATAACTTGTTTAAGTATACATACTTGCAAGCAATTGATAAATAAATGTTCTAAATTTAATACACAGTACAGGGACTGTGGACAACAAGACTGTTATAAACATTAAACTTGCTAAGAGACTACATCTTACTTGTTCCTGCTACTAGAAGAAATGATAATTATTTGAGGTGAAAGAGCTGCTAGATAATGCTACAATAGCAATCTTACTGCAATATAGCTGGATCAAATCAATGTGCTTTGCCCCTTATAAAAGTACACAATATTATATATTAATTACATCTCAGTTTTAAAAGTGGACTCAATTTAAAGCAAATTTCATCACAATCGAGGGAACAGAATAGATAGCACAGAAAAGCTGTTAAACAAAAATAGAAACTTGGTAAAAGACATAGGTTACATAGTAGATATGTGGTATTAAGGAGAAGGATTTGATTTAACAAATACGGTGGAGAAAATAGCTATCTTTATAGAACAAAAGAAAATTTCACTCTTACTTTATGCCACACACAAACATCAAATATCATAGGAATAAATACAAAAATAATAGAACTTTCAGAAGAAAAGTTATGAGACTATCTTGGTGATTTTGAGATAGATTGTTGTTGTTGTTTTTTTTTAAATAAACAAAAAACACAAAACATAAAAGATAAGATTGATAAATACTACTAAATGAAATATAATCTTTCAAATGACAACAGACATTTGTATAAATAACTGACAAAGGTTGGCATCTGGAATATATGAAGCACTCTTGTAATCAATAATAGAGAGACAAATAGTCCACTAGAAAAAAAAAATGGACAAAGGATACAAGCAGAGACAGACAGGGTATGAAAATCAAATAACCAAACATTGTGTAGGAAAAATTGCTCAACCATCTTAGTAAGTCACAGATATGCATGTTAAAATGATACATTTTTCCCCATACTTTATAGAAAGTTGATTTTTATTGAGTTCATGGGGAGAGATATACTCTTATGGACTCTCTGAGTGTCTCCAAATGAGTGTGACTTATTTGGATATTCACTTAGCAAAAATGAATAAAATCAAAGATTTGTACTCTTCATGACCTATCACCTCCATTATCAGCACATTGCACACTGTGCACAGACATATCCACAGAAATGTGGTCCGTGAATATGGTTCCCTCAAGGGCAACTATTGTTGCCAGGTGAGGGGAATACCCATTTAATTTTAATTATTGAGGGGTATTTCACCCATGCACAAGCAGCTGTCAAAATCACAAAACAATTTAAACAACAGGGTTTTATTAACAAGGAATATTAACCAGGAAAACTTAAAGTTCTTAAGGCCTCAAGTGGCCAGTTATTTCACCCCAAGTACCGTTTAGTCCAAAAGTCCCAAACACATGTCCAAGATGGTGCCCCTCCAAACCTTAGACACTCCGGTAAAGTCTAATCTTTCTCCAGCATCTTTTCTTTGCTTCTTCTCTCTCCAGTGTTCCAAGCTGCTCCACTTCTCCAAAGCGCTTCAAAAGTTTCCAACAAATGCTGATACAAACTCAGCTTTTCAAGTATGCCACCTGCTACACTTCCAAGCATTTCCTTTACCAAGCCTGCTTTCAGCGGCATCTGGCCAAATGCCCTCAGCAACCCTTGGTCATCCCTGAACTGCCGTTCTGGCATCCGACTCCATACCGGCTACTTCTCTGCCAGTCACTCTCCCACCATGTGGCTCCTTGCCACCTCCAGCTCACTCTTCCAGAGGGCTTCCCCTCGCAAGCCACGTGAGCCTGTTCTATCAGTCCGCCATTCTCATCTCTCTCCTTCCTTTCTTTCTCTCTCTCCTCGCTTCTCCCTTTTTATATTCCCTTTCTTCCTGCTTCCCATTCTTTCTTGTGCAGGTCTTTCTCTCAAACTCTGCCCACCAGGGTATTTTGGTGCCAACACAATTTTGAACTGCGTCACTACCCTGTATCACTATGATATATGTCAATGGCAAAATATCAAAATATATCAATACATCAAAGATAACCAATGGAGTATGAATCAGTAAATTGTAACCAGAGCAGAGAAATTGTGAGTCAAGATGCAGCTCATTAAGTGGGCAACTACTGCTGAGATATGGGGGTCACTCTTTGGTAAGGACATGTGCACACACTGTGGTTGTACCTTTTCTTGCTTCCACACAGCTCAGTTGGTGAGCTCATTCACCTGCCTTGTTTAGGAAGCACTGCTAGGCATTATCTACTGGCAAATGAAGGCTTGAAAGGGACATGTCTTCCCATTGAGCCTGTTACATCAATTCCACATACAACTCCAAAACATGAGTCCAAAAATAGTGGAAACATTGGCAGCCTCATGGAGGAGTGTAGCTTCCTGCAGGGACTGCTTCTGAGAAGACAACTTCATTTGGACAGATTAGTGATGGTGTGTCTGTAAATGACATGATATCCTTGATTTACCAATTTTTTGAGGATATCCCAGGGCTGGGAGAGATGTTTACACAAGCTAGCTTCACAAGGTAAACCCCAAGTCGCAGAGCCAGGGCCTGGAATCAAGCTGAAAAGTAGTACAAAGAAACAAATTAAAACCTGGCCAATGGAATCTGACAGTAGCAGACAATTCAAGTGGAATCAGTACAATATAATACCCACGAGGGCAGGGACTTTTAGCCTGTTTTATTAATAGCTGAATCCCCAAATCAAGACAAATTCCTGGCACAGAGGATGTGATTAGCAAACATTTGCAGAATGAATGAACTGAATTTAGTCCATTCCACATTTCTTAAGCTGCTACTCCATGCTGAGTTGGGTGCTGAATTTATGAAGTTATTCCCAGACTGGTGGAGGCAAGAAATTAAAAAACAAACACAGGGATAACAAAAACTACAACAAAAAATTGGGGTGGGGGAGAGAAATTAAAAAACAAAGAGCTATAATGGACTATATTAAGTATGAAATGTGTACAATTGCTGGGGGTACTGTGACCAGGGAAAAATTCATTGTCCTGGTAGAAAAAGTTCCTGGGCTTTGAAAGTTAGTCTGACAGACAGGAGGGCATTCCAGGTAGACAGGGGGCAAGGTGCTCAGAAGAAAAGGTATGGAGATATAAAAATGAGGAGTATATTTAAGGGCCAACTTGTAGACTTCCAGCAGGCACCAAAAGTAAGGGTGAAAGAGGTATATCCTAATAAAGTACGGTACTGCCAATTAAAAAATAATGATTTTCCAAAATTCCAAGAATCATATTCCCTGGGAGACACACAAACGCAAAATCATAGATGTGCCTTTGGTTACTGGAGTTCTCTACAGTGGAATATGGACAAGTTTCTGGATTATCTATCTTCCTATTTCCAGGACCTGCAACTTACCTGGCACCAAGGAAACACAGTAAATGTTGGTGAACATGTAGCTACTTCAGTAATAAATAAAAATAATAGGGAGGCTCATATAGAACATGGAAGCAGTGAAAGAAATAGCAGTAGCATGGTTTTTGTTCTTAATGGAACCAAGTCCAAAGCCTAGTCCCATCAAGTGTAGATGACCTGTGATGAAAGGTTGGTACTCCATGTGACTCAGTTTCTTCATATGTATTATCAAGATCACCGTGATTGGCACAGCTATTTATATAAGCAAAGGGATTTTCAGGGCCATATACCTTGCAGTGTGGTGTAGGAAGTTCACTTCTCTGAGGAAGTTCTGTTGTAAAAGCATCTTTGGAATTAGACCCAGTTTGAAGCTGTTAAGAAAGCTGTTCCATATCTTTGCAGTTCAATTTTACATCTATGAAGTGAGGACTTTGGAGAAGATTAGCAAATGCTAATGGAGTTTAAATTATAACCGATTCCCAACTAGGATTTTGTTGATGGAATTTAAGATGACTAGATATTTGATAGCATGTCTGCTAGATGGGAAAGCCCCTATAACTATGTACATTACACAGAACTGTGTTGGTTATATATCATTATATGTCAAATTCCCACAACTGAGTGAACACTATATATTTATTATCTAACAGTTTCTGTGGATGGGGGTGTATTATCTAGCAGAGTCTGGGTGGGGTTCCCAGTGGTTGATTCAGTTGGGGTTCAGTCTCATCTGAGTCTCATCTAGAGAGGGCTCTGCTTATTTGGTTGTAAGCAGAATTCAATTTCTTGCAGACTGTTGGCTAGAGATTGTCCTCAGTTTCTTGTCATGTGTCTTTCTCAATAGGGCAGCTAAAGAGGGAGAGAATCTCTCAGCAGGATAGCCACTGTAGTTAGGTGTCAATCATAGGAATGATTCCTGTTACTTTCGAAGTTTTCTGTTGGGTAAAAGTGAGTTGCAGATTCAATTCTCACTCAGTGAGAAAGGAAGACTCAAAGACACAGGTCCTAGCAGACAGGGGCCATGGTGTCACCTTAGAACCTTATTTCTTATTGCCCTTTGAATTCCTAGGTCCTAGAATAGTGCTGCAAACATAGCAGGTTCTCAGTAAAGATGTGCTTGAATGGGTGAGTGAAAGAATTGAAAGGTCAAGAATGTGGTCTAGTTTACATTCCCACCAGCAGTGTAGTAGTGTTCCTTTCTCTCCAAATCCTCACCAGCAATTCTTGTTACCTGTTCTTTGGATGTGGGTCATTCTTACTAGTGTAAGGTGGTATCTCATTGTGGTTTTGATTTGCATTTCCCTTACTACTAGGGACGTTGAGCAATTTTTCATGTGTCTGTTGGCCATTTGTATTTCCTCTTTGGAGAAGTGTCTTTTTAGTTCTTCTCCCCATTTTTTGATTGGGCTTTTTGTTTTGCTTTTGTTTAGTTGTGTGAGTTCCTTGTAGATCTTTGTTATTAAACCCTTGTCAATGTGGGTACAAAGGGACACCTGTGCTCGGATGTTTACTGCAGCACAATTTATAATTCCAAGGTCATGGAAACAACCTAAATGCCCCCAAACAGATGACTGGATAAAAAAATGTGGTAGATATACATGATGCAATATTACTCATCAATTAAGAATGACAAATTCGACGATTTTATAACAACATGGATGTATTTAGAAGAAATCATATTAGCAGTAACAAGCCATAAAGAAAAAGACAGAAACCAAATGGTTTCACTAATACATGGGATATAGTGAAAAAAATAAACAAAAGCCTTGAGGAAAAGTCAAAACAAGCTAAGCACCAAACTGAAACACACAACTTTGAGCAGGAGGGAAGGGGGGGGGGGATGATGGGAAGGTGGGGGGGCAAATTCCTGAGATTACAATGTTGTGAAATTTATATATAAATAAAAAAGAAATAAAAACTAAATGCACATTAAAAAAAAAGAATGTGTTCTCCATAAGTGAGATGAACTTGGCTCAAATTAGTGCCCTGTTTTCTCTATCATCTTGGGTGTTCAGGACCGTGTGTGTGTGTGTGTGTGTGTGTGTGTGTGTGTTTACTGGGGAGAAGGGATGCACAAGGCCCTGTTTTCTGAATTCACTTAGAGCAGAGGTGATGAAAGAGTCTAGGCAATTAAAGAATGTTTTGAGACATTTCTTGCAGCATTTGGTTGAGCTGAGTAACCTCTGAATAGCTAAGTTAGAACAAAATTACTGATCCTACCTTGATTTTTGGTTCTCTCCACAGCTGCATCAAACTGAAGGCAAAGCTTGGCTTTGTATTGGTGCTCACAAACTTTGTCATGATGACTCACAAATCTTACCTGGAGAATTATCAGGAGCTGATGCCACCTGACAGCTCATCATCAGACATTTGCCTGAGAACAAGATTATAATAAAAATAATACATAAAAATATATAATATAAATAATAAAAACAACAGAAAATCACCCAATTTGGTTTTCCAGCCCCTTCAAAGAGAACTTTGTTGTGAGCAAAGGTTTAGTTCCAAGTCTAGTCGCAAGTCTCGGGAGAGAACAGAGCTCTATAGGTCTAGTTATGGGATTCTGTTTTGAACATGACTTAATTGTGTTTGTAGACAGAATGGGTGACCTGAACTTGTTAGAGGTAGCATCTGAGTTTATGTACTGAAGCTGACCTGTGTTTGAAAATAGCTTTCTGGCTATAAAATAGTTCTCACTTGTGGGAATGGCAGCTTTTTGGATGACTGGGTTAGGAACAGCCAACACCACGTAGTCCCACAGAGGAGAGAGTGCTGTTTGAACATTGGTCTCTCCACTCTGAGTGTTCCCAAAGTCCAGTCATGGTAGACAGGGCTGCCAACTTCTTGCCCATTCATGTTTCAAAGGACCTTGGAAGAAGGTTTTCACAGGAGGGGGGAATGCCAGTGCTGGGATGGAAGAAGCCAATTGAAATCAATGAGAATTGATTTAGAGTTTGGGGGCCATTGTGTTAAAATCTCCTACCTCTTGATAGAGCCTCATGAATATTAACAAGGCTAAGATCAATAAGGAGCTGATTTTCAGATGCAGACCTGACTTCTTTATGTGTAGATTAAAGAAACAGAATGATGACACTTCTTTCTGCACTGCCTCTACCCAAAGCCAAGAGGACTTAAAATTAAAAAAAATAATTTCAAATAATGCCCACAGAATGCCGGGCTCATGACATGTTTTGACCTGTTTGTTGGTGGGGCATATTTTCTCACCATGTTTCAACCTGAGGATGTTTTGTATTCAAGTCAGCTATGCAAATGTGAATATTTACTCACTCATTGATTCATAATATAATTGTATATACAATGTAAGTATAGTATATGTAATAATAGTAATTCTTAAATCTCATTTCAATCTTCCTATCACTATTCTTTATCCTCACATCTCACATCTCATTTTGACTTTTACTGTGGCTTTGTAAGTGATCTCTCTGTTTCCCCTTTTCAATTCATACTACCAGACACCATAAAATGATTTTACTAAAACTGATTCATTCAAACAAGTTTCTTCTTTGTGGAAAACTATGTCAAATTTATCCCTTTGCTTTTATGATGATGTCCTGCCTTCTTGGCACAATATTCAATAGGGTCAGTGCTTGACTTCCCTCATTTATACATTTATACAAATGTCACACATTTTAACTGAGATCTGAAAGATGAGAATGAACCAATCTGGAGAAAAACTGGGGCAAGAAACTTCTTATCAGGCTTCAGAGCATGATTGAAATCCATGAAATAGAAACGATCATTGTGTGTTTGAAAAACAAAAATCAAGCAAGTGTGTATGGAACTGGGTAGTGATCAGGGTTACGAATTGCCCTTTCCTATTGGATATTCACCCAGTGTATATCAGGAAGGAAGATTCTAGGCATGTTGTAGGGGTGGACTGACCAGTGTAAAATTGCCAAGCATGTCACACTCTGGGTGGGACTGAATATTTTATAGTATAGTTTAGTTTAGTATAGTATAGTTTATAGTATAACTATGTTCCCTGAACACAGAACAATTCAGGAGCCTGTGTTAGATCATGCAAAGTGGAGTAATACTTCAGAGTTGCTTTCCTTCCTGGTATAGACTTTTGAAGGTCTTTCTCAGACCTGCTGCAATATGTGGATGAGGACCCATTAACTTCAGCTATCCAATCTGGAAGCTTAGGATCGGTGCCTCTCCCCTACACTTCTGAGGTGTCACTTTCTCTTGTTCCTCTGAGTGAGGTCACATATTTCTCGGAATACCACTTATCTGGAATTTCTCCTGCCCTGAGCATAGACTAGGTCACCTCCACTTAACGACCTTCCATTATTAACTGACCTGCTGAGATTTATTAGGACTTTAGAGACACAAGCAGTGGCCTGGGTCCTGGCAGTTTCAGACGTACCAGAGCACTTTAACTACTCTTTTGTTTCTCCCTTCTGCAGTGTCTCTGGTTTTTCAAGACCCAGGAATGCCTTGAGATATGAGCTACTCTTCCCCTTTTGCAGATATTGACACTGAGGTCTGGACTTAATAAAGGATGCCCTCCCTGCTCCCATCTCACTGTGAGTGGATTCCTATAAAAATTAAAAGAGTATGACATTGGCATAATAACAAATTGTAGATCAATGGAAGTCCAGAAATAAACCCACACATATATGGACAATTATTTATGACCAAGGAGTCAAGAATGTACAATGGGGAATGGCACTCTCTTAAATAAGTAGAATAACTGGGCAGTTACGTATTCAGTGATAAACAAATGAACAAATGAAGCAAATGAATCTGATTTAAAAATAGGCAGAAAAGGCAATGATACATTTTTTCAAAGAGGATGTACAGATGGCTGATAGATAGTTGAAAAGTTGCTCAATATCATTATTTATCAAGTACATGCAAACCAAAACCACACTGAGGTATCACTTCACATCTCTTAGGATGACTGTAATAAAAAGGACAAGAAATAGCAAGTACTGGGGAGGATTTGGAGAAGGGGAACTCTTGTGGATCTCTAATGGGACTACAAATTGGTACAGTCAATATGGAAGCAATATGGAGGCTCCCCAACAAATTCAAAGGAAAACTACCATGTGATTCAGCAATTCTTCTGGGTTTTTATCCAGAGGAAAATTAATTGCAAAAAAGTACTTATAAAGATATATGCACTTGCATGTTCGTTACAGTATTATTTATAATAGCCAAGATATAAATGCATCTACATGCCCATCAAAGGATAAATGGATATTTAAATTTATGTATGCATATATGTATATTATGTATGTATATATAGAAAATAAAAATAGATATATATATATAAACATATATAAATGCAATGTTATTCAGTGATAAAATGAAATTTCAATATGGATGTGCCTTGAGATTATACTAAGTGAAATAAGTCAAACAAAGAAAGACAAATTCCATATTATCTCTCTTATATGTCAAATTTAAAGACAAATAAATGAAAATAAGCTAAGGACACAGAGATTAGAGAGGTAGATGCTGGAGGTGGTGAGGGGGTAGGGTAGAGGGGTAGAGGTGGGAGAAATGGATGAAGTGGGTCAACAGTAGTAACAATGATTTCTGAACCACAGGGAAAAATAACCACACCAAACCAAACAAGAACATCACCCACCCCTATCTCCTGTAATTTAGTCATACTGCAATAACCATTAATGTTTTGGTCTAAATTTTTAAAGAATTTTCTTTACACATTATCATGTAGTTCAGTGATCATGAAGGACAACATGATGGAAAGGACAACATCATGGAAACATGATGGAAGCAGTGAGAGTAAGGTTCTAGAAGAGCCTTCTGAAGGAAGTCCAAAGGTCTTATTCGAACACACCAACTTCAGCAACACTGATGGATTCTTTCTCTGGCTGCAGTGCTCCTCTAAATCATACTCATCCTTACACAGAGATTCTAAGACAACCTTCATGAGGATCTAGGTCAAGATATTTTTCATGGGGAAATTTCCTAAAATTTGGCTTCTCATTCTAGCCTATTGTCACTCAGGGAAGTGCCCCCAGAGACCGAGATTTACAATCAAAGAGGTTTACTGGGTTGAACTTTTAAAAACATTATAAAAGAATGAGGGCTTCATGGTTGGGTAGAGACCTCCCATTCCCCTTCAGGCAAGTTTAGAGACATTCTGATTTGATGCAATCTTTATACTTCCTGCCTTGTTCATGGATTGGATACAGGTTTCTCTTCTGTCCCTGGGCATAGTGTTGGGTTGGGTGGCTTCCTTTAGCTAAGGGCAGAAGAGAATTCGTACATGTGGTATTTCGAGAGTTAGCCTGGCAGCTAGGTGAGTGAGTGCCTCAGTCCTGAAGAGGCATCTGGGTGGCATGACACAGTATCCATTGTGCTCACCCACCCAGGTGGTTCATGGTCTGATCTGCCACTGCTCCCTTCTATTCCCTTACCAGGCTACTCTTCTACCAGGCTAACCCTTTTGATCCAACCTGAGTTGCTTCTGTCTCCTATTTCTAACCTCTCCTTTGTCTCCACTCCTTATCTTAGACATCAGCCAGATACCAGCAGGCCCTGGACATGTTGGACATGTCATCCACGGGGTCCCACACTTTCCTTTCCCTCCTTGCTTTTTCCTCCTCATTAACATAGCTGTTTTCTTTCTTTCTCTCTCAATTTACAGTCAAGTCTTTTGACTTTCTCTGGCCAATTTATCAGATCTCACTGACCTTTTATTCTAGGACATAGTATAAGTCTTTACACTTCTCAATAATTTATTATTTAATATGCTTTAATATTTATATTGATTAATATTCATATTATTTATTTAATATAATTTGTTTTTTTAATAATTGTCATTATTTTTTTAAATATAACCACACAGTTAATACATTTGCAGTTGAAAATGTAAATGATAGATATTCAAATGATAGAAAATATTCACTACTTAACATTCTCTCCACTAGTAGGCTCACTTCTCTCCTAGAGGTGACATACCTCTTAATTTTCATGTATCTCTCTATGTAGGCCAGTGCATATAAAAATATGGTTTCACTATATATTATACGATGCATATTGCCTGGCACTTTTATTTATTAATTGACAATAACAGCTTGTGAGGTCCAGTTGTGTGCAACTCTTCTCTTACTCCAGATTCAGCAGCACCACACTGGTAATTTGCCACTACTATGGTAACAGTATTTATAGCATAGGAAGCAGCAAATATGATAAATCAGGTTTTTTTTTCCTCCCTGGAGAATCAGTTGTTAAATAAATATTGGGTCTTATAGGTATCTTTCTATTTGTATATATTTATTTAATGTCTTCACTGCTGCAAAATGTAGAACATCATGGATTAGTACAGTTTATTTAATTGTTTCCTTGGATGAAGATGCCCTCATTAATATCCTTGCTTTACCCGCACATACAACACTTCATGAACCTCATGGGGTATTTTCATTTTGGGATACAATTGCATTTCTCTTAGAGAATCACTTAGCATAGGACTCTTGGGATGAATTGGAAAAAAAAAAAAACCCAAAAGCACAGGTGGGTCTTTTAGTGGATGAGACTAAGTTGTCCTTATGAATAGACACTGATGTATACCCCTATTGATGGTACCACAGTACCTTTGGGACACCTTTGAGATATTATCAGTCTTTTCAATCATACCTGGATGATCTTCAAAACGGTATCTTCCTAGGCATGTATTGGGCAAACTGCTACTGTGCTGAAACATTGTTAGTAGTAAGAATATAATGATAATGATGATAATGATAGAGAAGAGTTTTAAAGACATGGATAAGCAGCATCCAAATATGGCTGCCAGTTACCTAAAACCAATATTCTCTATTCTACTTTTTCCGTGCAGATGTGGTTCCAAAAAGTCATTAAAGAGTTAATGGGGATTTGGGCTTATCTCAATACTCTGATTAAAACTGTCCTCTTAAGAATTCTAATTTTTGGACCAAAAATTGTTAACTGTAACTTTTTGTACAGGACATTTAATTTAATCATGATGATCTAAAATCATAGTCTTTCCCTGTAATAGCTTTAAAGTACCATTTCCAGCCACTCAAGATGAAGTGCTCAGGAATAATTCAGGTGCCTCATCTAATACCCTGGCTTATAGACCTCCGGCAGAAAATGGGGATTCTGCAGTTTGTTTTTACTGGCTGTATTGATCTGACCGGCAGAATTTCTTTCCTCCACAACTAAATCAGTAAATTCCACACTTAGTTGGCATTTTGCTTCAGTACTTTTAAGAAGAGTTGAATTTGGAGTCATGAAACGATATATTGTCACTGTTACTGATCCTGGCACCTTGCTATTAAGGGGAGTCTATAAAATTCTTGCTTGTGTGTAGAAAATCGCTATTGCTAAACATTAGGGATGAGATAACCCTTTTGAAAATAAGATGTACTTCCTTATATTCCATTGTACTGCTCTTCAGTAGTCTTTGGTGTGAATTGTGTTAACAAATTGCATGTTTGTATTTTTCAGATTATGAGGAGCACAGGACCTTTCTTCAGAGAACTTCCTTAGACTTTTTCCTTTCTTTTTAATATCAGAATCAGAATAATACAAAATACACTTTATGGCACAAGAGCTAAATTTTGCTAACTTTGCCAAACTATTACCATGTACTACCAACTGTGTTAGATGTTTACTAACTATAATCTTCACCACTGCTTTAAGGAGTAGATATTGCCATTAATCCCATTTTACAGGTGGGGAAGTTGGAACTTAAACAATTAATAAATTCACAAACAAGCAAATGACAGAGTCCAACCTAGGGCTTTCTGCTTGGAAACCCAGCCTCTCCTAAGGTGGACTCTAATTGGATTTGTCTTTAGGTGACCAAGTCTTTGATGATCAAGATAGAGAGTCAGAGCCGAGAGTAAATGAGCAGGTAGACATCAAGACTGAAAATGTACTTCTCTTTTGATATTTTAGGTAAGAGACCTTGCAAGTTGAGCTCGTTCCTCCTCCCTTCTAAAGAACAGAACAAGGACCAGATTATGGATCACTTTTGCTTTTTCACCTTATGTAGGCAAAAAGAAATTTTTAAAAGGTAAAAGAAAAAAAATGAAGAGATAAACACACACACACATCCCTCATAAGCTTTGAAAAGTAGTATCTAGGGGAACAAAGAAAATGCTTGATTCCACAGGCATTCCTGCTTAAAAGAGGTCTTGTTAAAGTGAAAGCTTAGGAAAGACAAAAGACTGCAGCTTTCCTGGATGTAGTGTTTATCTCGTGCGGAGCTATACCATTCAAACTAATCAAAGTTTTACTGGGTTCTGAAATGCCAAACCAGCACATTTTGTATTCCTATTCCCCCCAAAACACTGTCTGTAAGTGAAAAACATCTGCATCTAAAACAAGACAATTAACAAGAAGACAGGCGAGATGCTAATGCTGTGGGTCTATTTTTGCTCACCAGCTAACTGAGGCGCAGAAGCAAGGAAGGAGAGCGTGCCTTCCTTTTTTTCATTTATTTCTATTTTTTAAACTGTTATAAAATATATATCACAGAAAATTTACCATTTTCACCATTTTCTGAGTTTCTATAGTTCAGTGCCATTAAGTACAACCACCACCACCATCCACCACCAGGACTTTTACATTTTCTCAAATTGAGACTGTGACCTACTAAACATTTACTTCCCATTCCTCCTTCTTGAGACCCAGCAACCATCATTCTGACTCTGTATTTCTGCAAATCTGGCTACCTTAAGGATGTCATATAAGTGGAATCATGATGGAATATTTGACCTGTTTATTTCACTTAGCATAACATCTTCAAGGTTCATGTTGCAGCGGTGTCAAAATGTCCTGTCTCATGGAGACAGAAAATTATTCTACGTGTGGATGTCCATTCATCTGGTCATGGGAGCTTTTGTGTTATTTCCACTTTTGGCTATTGTGAATAATGCTGCTATAAAAATGGAGTATACAGATAGCCATTTGTATTCTAGCTTCCAGTTCTTTTGGGCATAGGCTCAGAAATGGAGTAGCTTGATCATGTGGTAATTCTGGGTTTAATTTTTTGAGATGCTGCCATGCCTCCATTAACCTTTATCAAGCCTCCCCCTTGTTCAGTTCAGATTCCAGGGGAATCGCTGAAGGGCACATCATAAGGTCTGTGTAGGGCAGTGGCACTACCAGGGTTTCCTGAGAGAAGACACTTGGTAAGAGCATGTTATCATTCACATTGTGGAGGAGATGCCACCGGAGAAAGAAAGAGACTGTCCTTTAGAGTCAGAGATCGAATGACCATTGATTTCATACAAAGTGGCATTTCTGTGAGTTTGAAAAATGCTAAACTGGTAGAAAAATCTGTGTATCAAGCAAAAAGGATTGTGTTCAACTCCAGGGTAGATGTCACCCTGGTTTGAACACACTCTGTTGTTAATCTGTTAACTAAAAATTAGAAACAATTACAGTCTAAATTGCAAATGTATTTTCATCTGAGCACCCACATTCTGGTAAATTCTGCTGGACACTGACTGGGACCCCAAAATATGGAGGCTATCATGTCAGGCATTTACTATATATCATTTAATTCTTAAAATAACCCCTACAGTTGTTTTTTTCATTCCCATTTCCCACAGTAAGAAAAAGAATGTCACAGAACTGGAATAAAGCACCCAAAGCTTTGATGCGCTATTAATCATGCCAAGGTGTTAGGTTTGGCAGTAGCTTTTAAAAGTTGTATCCAAAACCAGATGCTCAGACATTCTTCTCAAACTCACAGGTATCTGTAACTGGAGACTTTTTCAGTTGTAAGTCACAGGAAACCCTAACCAAACTGGCTTAATCAAAAAGGGAATTTATTGACTCATAACTGAAAACTCTATGAGTAATCGGTCTTCAGATGTGGCTCAATACAGGGGGTGAAATGATGTCATCAAGACTATTTTTTGTCTCTCAACTTGCATTAATATTTTTTTCTGTTTCACTTCCATTCTCAGGTCGATTTGTCTCCTGCAATAAAGCAGCTTGGAGCTCCTTTCAGCTCTCCTTCTAGGGGGAAGGAATCAGAAGTGGTCAGGCATACATCACTTAGAGAATCTTCCCGATTAGACAGACTTAGAGCACGATCTCATCTCTTATGGGAGCTTGGAAAGAAAATGCACTGGAGTATGTGTGCCACCTTCTGCTCTTTCTATGCCCTCAAGTCTCAAGGTAGCAAAGGGGCAGGTATCTAAAATTAAAGTTGTTATGCAGACAATGGCAACTGAATACTGAGAAGCCAGTGAATAAATTTCTGTTGCTCCATTTTTAACTCCTCATTCACTTACTTTTAGTATTGAACCTTATTAAGGATCCTTCATCTGCTAGAGAATCCAGGAGCATCAGGGTGATGCCATGGTCTCTTTCTGAACAAGTCCTATATTACATCCAGCTTCATGTTCTTTCTCTATATTCTAATCCTGATTCTTCCTGAAGAATCATCCACATTCTCTCTTATCCACATGTGTGTAGACACCAGCCACATACCTGTAACTGCTTTACACACTGAGGTGAGGGTAGGACGACAGTACTCAAATAGACCCCTTGATTCCTGCCCACACAGGGAACACCTGGACAATTAAGCTCATGGCATTGAAAATAATTTGATTGCTTTCATGTATGACCTGGGGGAAAAGGCATCCAATGAGAAAATGCCTAGAATTTATGAACTTTGAGTGCCCCTTCCTTCAATATCATTCATATATCTTAAGATGAACCAAGGGACTCAGAGAGGCTTCTGTATCTAGTTATGCAACTCTAAATTCTGTCTTGAACCACTGTCCGATAATCATCCCATCCTTGCTGACAATTGCAGGGGCAGCCGGCCTTTTTTCGTGACGCCGATGTCATCAGGTTCACCACTCTGCGTAGGTTCTTTATTGGTTGTAGCAATTACATAGATACACCAGGTGAGGCAGGTTTCTGAGCAGAACCAGGGCCAAGGTGAAGGGCTGAGAGGCAGGCAAGCCCTCTAGACCCTAAGGAATCATCATGCTCTTTCTCTGGCTGCTTTTTCTCTCTAGCATTTTCTCATTTTTCTTTCTCACCCATATATAATCTCTCATGTTCTATGTGCAACTTTATCTTAGACTCTCTCCTAGACTCAAATGTGCACACTCACACGTGCAATCATGGGGAAGATGCAGCACCTCAGGTGCTGGATATACAGGCTCAAGAAGGAAAAAGTCTGATTCACCCTACAAACATCCATGAGTTCTTAGACATGAACATAAAGCATAACGATTTTCTCAGTGACCCCCAGATATTGCAGAGGCTTGGTCCACAGCTTGGGTCTTCCCTGAAAGGCTCCCACTCTTCTTGTGAGACTATGAATGTGTAAGGTATACCCTGAGCATCGGGTGTCATGGTTCAGTGATGCACTAGCCTATTGAGCTGGTACTGGAAACAGAGCAGCTGCCCCACCATGCAGAAAACCTGGACCAGGAGTGAAAGTCACAGCTCAGGTGTTACCATGTCTCTGGGTGGTCTCCTGAAAATCTCTTGCATTTTCTACATCTCAGATGTCTCCTTTTCCAAGGGAAGGGATTGCGATATATCAACACAAAGAGACATTGTCCGCAGTTCCAAGACCGAAGTAAAAACAGGCCCTGGAGAACATTTTTGAGGCTCTTAGAGAATCTGATTTTGATCAGGACATGGAATGCCTCGAGGAAATAGTGCACAGAAAGACATCAGGACCCCATTCAATTCTGGGCATCAGGAGACCGAAATGGTCTCCAGTGTCCGTTTCTCAGGACCCAGCAGGGGAGAGAGAGACTCTTGGTGGAACAGGTCAGACTATCAAAACAAGACCAGGAGCCATAGGCATCCTCATGGGGCTGCAACTCAAGGCAGCTTCTCACAATCCTTCCCAAGACCAGCTTCCTTCATGAGTCACTTCCTTTTCCTTGTCTGCTCCATAGCTTTGCCACAGGTAGTTAATTTAACTTCATGGATGGTGCTGCAACCATCCTGGTCGTGATGCCAATTGTAGCACAGGCTGCCCAGTTTGAGCAGGTCCTTTATTGGTTCTAGTCGAATGACGAGTTCTGGGCTCCTTGGGGGAGATGGATTTTACAGGTTTTATTGCTCTTCGGGGAGCCAGGCACACACACACACACACACACACACACAGAGGCACACCAGGCAGGCTAGGCAGCAGAGGCAGGTCAGTCCCATCAGCTCCCCCAGGAATCTTCACTCTTTGTCTGGGCTCTCTCTTATGTTCTCCTTACTCACCATGCTTTCCTCTCACGTTCTTTTTATGTTCTCTCCTTCCCCTCCCCTGGGTAATGCCATCCTTTGTCACCACCTCCTAGGCCCAGGTGAGCCCACTCACACATGCACACCCACTGGCATGTACAATCAAGGGGAGGGAGCAATGGTGCTGGTCATAGAAGCTAATGGCGGGAAAAGTCTGCCCAACTCATTTACCCTACAGATGGGAAATTCTTGTTCATATTTGAAAGGCAGAAATTCTCAGATGTGGCAAATGCTAGACATCCTCACTGCTCTCACTCCTACTCTGTCTGTGGAAAACATGGCTAATCAATTACTGCCTCTTTCCTGCTGGGCTTGGATCAAACTTCAGAGTCTTCGGCACAACCTTCCAAAGCATCAATACCCATCCTTTAAAGACAGAACTCATGATGAAGCTGAGTCCCCAAACTAACTCCTGGGTTCTTGTCTATGGTGCTGGGTAGAATGGATCTTAATTTCCATCCAGGTAGATGACAAAGTGGTTTGAGGTTTGATTCTCAGACCAAGTGTGGAATCATCTGGATTGCGAAGATAGAGGCAGGCATACACATTTTAGATACAAGTCGAAACCAGCTCAAGGCTGTTGCTTTGGGTGAGACACTGAACACAGTTACCCTTCAGACGTTGTTGGGGAGTCCCCCACCCAGAGCTGTCTGGGATTGGAGTAAATGGACTAGCACGTCTCCTAGGGCCTCTGGTGTATCATTTCAGTTCTTGGCTCCCATTCAGATGGGATCTTAGTCACAGACAGGATCTTGTCTACCCACCCCCTTTCATCATCCAAGCATCATTATAATCTGCCAGTTTATTAAGAATTAATAGATAATGGGGCTGGCCCTGTTTCCAGCCTTTTTCTGCCAGGCTCTAGTAATAGGGGTTTCTAGAGAAAGGATCACAATTGAGTGAGCACCCACCTCAGCATTCACAGCATTCATATTTAATCAGATGCTAAGAGGTCCTTGGGCAGGATCTCAGGGTTGCCAGAGAAATCTACAAGAAGCCCTGTGGTCTTAACTCTTAAAGGGACAGTCTGGATGTTTGAAAGAACAACATTAAAATGTGAGCACGAAAAGAAGAGAGAAGAAAGAAATTACGTGTTTGATGTTTCTGTGGCGATCTTGCCTAAGGTGAGAGAACCGATCGCAAACTCTGGTGTGAGATTTAATCCTTTCGTTTCACACACCTTTGAAATGCTCTGTAACATGTGAGCCTCAACAGAGAAGCATGCTTGTTACTGTGACTGTCACTTATTAAGCTGCATTTACTTGTCCTCATTAGACAGTGTGATGCTGTGGAAAGAACTTTGAAGTCTGAAATACCTGGTCTAAAACTTAGTTGATCATTTACAATATGTGGTTGAGGATATGAGTTTACCTCCCTAAACGTCCGTTTTCTTTCTACAGAAACTGGAATAAACTGTTATTGTTTGAACTGTTCAGATAACTTTTTCCTAGCAAGATGAAGGAACCATGAAATGATATATAAACCAGAGACTGTCTTGTTGGGACCCATGTAAGAGATTGTATATATTGTTGGCAAAGTTCAACAGCAGGGTGAATAAGGCCTGTTTCCAAAACAACCAAACACATTTGAAGCCGGAGACTAGATTTTGTTAGTGCAATTAGAGCTGGGTTGTATCCTCCATTAAGCAACCAGCTTCTGCTTCTCTGACCAGGGGAAGGCTGAGCAGCATAGAGTGGTCATCCATATATTATAATCCCTAAATTGGCTTCACTGATGCATATGTGAGCTGGCCAACTTACACCTGCTTTGTTTTTGAGATTATAGAACCACTTTGTGTCCTAAATTCACATATTCATTGAATGCCACAACCACTGCTAGATAAGAAATGATGCATTTCGTTTCCTATCTGAAATTATTTTGGAGGGATGGTAAATGAACTTAGTACTCAGAAACTGGACCTTGTTTATCATGGAGCTGGAATCTTGCTTAGACATGTTCATCCACCTGGGACTCAGGACCAGGATAACGCTCTCTCCAGGTGAGTGCACGTGAGAACCAGAAACCCACCTGCTTTCCTCTATTCCTTGCATGACCACAAGGGAGTGTAGACCACACTATTTGTGTTCAATTCTTTTGCTTTCCTCAGCCTCAGTAATTTTGGGGCTCATTTCCTCTTCTTCATTATTATATGTTTCTTAATTCCAAGCTAATGGAATGGCACAGACTCATTGGATTCTTGATTTTATGTTAAGCTATCTGCTTCCATTTATTCATTCATTCATGGATGGTAGTAGCTGAGAATAAAGACTTTGGATTCAGACGTAGGTAGGTTTGAAAAATTCCAGTTTTACCATATTGTAATTACCTGGGTTTGAGAAAAGTTGTCAAACATCTTTGACTTCCTCTATGTACTGGGGCAGTAGCAGAAGCTAACTCACATGGGAGGCTTAGATGAGAAGCCACAGCAGGAGTCTAGCACAGTGCCTGACCCATAGCAAGGATTCTGGGGGAAGGATAAAGGCATAGATAGATTCTGACAACATGAAAATGGCTATATCACCCTTGCTGATCTCTCTGCTGAGTTCAGGACTGTGAAATACAGAATTACAGTTTTTCCTCCCTTTTGTGCTCCTTAAGCTACTGGATTCTTCATGCCCTATATTTCCAAACCATAAGAAATCTCTGCATTCACAGAGATCTGTCCATGGACACTGTGTCCTCCCAGCTTGTCTGTCTTTAGCCCCGAAGAACAGCCAATGCCAGATGCTTTCCCACTCAGGGGAGTCTCTCTGACTCTCCATGGTGAGCGGTAATTGTGCTTGCTTTGCCAGTTCAGCCTTTTTCTATTTAGCCAGCACTCCAGTCTCACTGGCGAGTCTCATGAGGCCAAAAGTGAATGTGGTTTAAATGGAGAATGTTGTTTGTGCATGCAGCGTCAATGAAGATGTTATTAATCCGGCTCTAGGAGACAGCTGCTGCCAGCCTGCTAGAGAAGCCTCAGCCACATCTAGAGCCTGAGGGGTTGGTGAGCCCGCAATTACAAGGCTGGGAGGCAGTGATAAGTCTCAGGTTCTAGCCACATCTTGTATTTTCACCCCCTGTCCTGCCAGGCAGTCCCACCTGGACTCCTCTGCCTCGGAAGTAGGATGTCGCCCCCAAGCTTCACAACTCCTGATGTGCCTTTTTCCATCTCTGGGCAAATCTACATGGCAGACCCTTGTTTGCTTATTTGCATTGGCCATAGTATTGCTTTTCAGAATATCCTTTCATAGATGCTAATCCAGATGCTGGTGATGAGAGACTACAAATAAGATCTCTTCCCCATGATAGCTCTGCAGATTCAAAGAGGATATTTGTGGCCCAAGAAGTTTTCTCTACTGTAGGCGAGCTTCTCAGCTCCCATGGGGATTCCTGAGATAGTATGACTACCTTGTCTATATGAACTGCAACTTACCTGCCAGCTGCACCTTGGACTAGCTGCATAACTTTAGGTAATCAGTCTTAGTGCTCCCAAACCTCAGTTTCCGCAAGTGTGAAGTGGGAAATACATATTGATCTATTTAAAATAGTACATGACTTGAACACACATGAAATTTAAATGAGGAAATTACAAGGTGTTTGATAGAGTATCTAACACCTACCAGATGCTTAATAGATATGAGTGATCATTACTGTCATCATTCAGTTTTAAGCACTCTACTCTTCGTATGTTCTAACTAATACAGAGATAATCATACCTGCTAGGGTCTCTGAGCTACTTTCCCTCCCTCATCTCTAGCTGCTTCTTTCCTCAGCTGGCCACTCTCAATCCACACTGGCCTTCTGCCTTCTTCCCTTCCCTGTCTTGGCACCTTCCCTCATGCTGTTTTCTCTTTGGGGCATGCCTTTCTTCTCATCTGGATGCACTCACTTTTCATCATTGCTTCTTCCTCAACTTCAAGTCTCACTTTCCCAAACATCATTTTCCTAGAGGAGCTTTCACCCAATCAGGAGTGTCCCCAGTTCTCATATTGCACTCTATCATTACTTTAACATTCACCAGAATGTACAATTATAAACTTAATTTTGTGCTTTCTTTATGTAATGCTTGTTTTCAGTGCTAGACTATCAGTAACATGAGTATAGGGACAAAGGGGCAAGGTCTGCTTATTTTAAAGCATCAACACTTTATAATGGAAACTTTAAACATACAGAAAAGTTGAAAGACTCATGGGATGACTTTATTTTCATATGCAAAATGTTAAACTATGACCTAAGGGGAATATGTGTGTATGAAAACTCAGTCTGCAATGCATTTATCCCCTATAGTATCCAATTAACAATTTGGTATCTTTATCATAAATTGTTCATTTATCATCCTTCTCTCCATCCATCCATCCATCCATCCATCCATCCATCCATCCATCCATCCATCCATCCATCCATCCATCCATCCATCCATCCATCCATCCATCCATCCAATTTCTTGATGCATTTCAGATTTGAAGACATTAATACATTTTACTGCTATCTAGCAAGCATATTTTTATTAACAAGAGTTAAATATTTATTAGTCTTATTTTTTCTTGAGGTAAAATGCATACATGACAAAATGTACAAGGAAACAGTCTTGAACTAAGTAAACATAAGTAAATTTAATACTTATACTAAGCATTTAGTACATACATAAGTACTTAGTACTTGTAAGTGTTAAGTTTTCTTATACCTTATTCTTAGTTGAATTTAAACCCCACTCACCCTTGAGGCAAATACTATTCTGATCTTTTTCAACAGTGGTCAGTTTTTCTTTTCCTAGAATGTCATATAAATGGTCATATATATAACCATATAGCATAAATTTATTTTTTGTAAGATTTCTTTCCATTCAACATGATATTTTTGTGATTCTCCTAACTTTTAGCATATATCAGTATTTTTTATTGCTGAGTAGTATTCTATTATTTGGATATACCAAAATATGTTTTTTTCTTCATTCTGTTGAATGACATCTGGGGTATCTTGTATTTTAGGCCATTATGAATAAAGAGGCTATGAACATCCATTGTAACCTATTATATTCGTTTATCTTGTTCTTTGGCTATCATGAATAAAGAAACCATGAGTACTTTATTACATTCATTTATCTTAGGTAAATACCTAGGAGTGAAATTGTTGAGTCATAGAGTAAGCCTAAGTTAATTTTCATAAAGCACTGCTAGGCCTTTTACCAAAGTAGTTGGAGAAAAGTCTGTGCTGTTTATTATATTTACCAGCTAGTAGGTGGGTATGCCATCAAATAAGTACCTAATAAATATTTGTTAAATGAATGAAGAAAACAAATGTAAATATAGTGAATGTTCTAGTCTTTGTCTACTAATTTACTACTGAAATGTGACCCTCCACAAATTTGTTAATTTCCTTAGCTCTGAATTTGACTTTATGTGGAAATAATACAATATACCTTAATATCTGCTGAAAAGATCAGGTCTGAAGGATCAAGGGAAAAATAGTACTGAATTTTAGAGTTGAATGACACCTTTTATTTAATACCGTTGACTTCACATTACCCCTTGCCACACACATATTTATTACAAAGATATTGGCACATGATAACGGGATGGTTTCACAAGAGGAGCAAGGGGAAGTGAGAGAGCAAGAAGTACTTGGATCAACCATTTGTTCCTTTCTGAGGCAGATAACTGTTTCTGTCTAAAATAAACATTTATGTAATTGACTTCTAGGTTTTCTCCCCTTCAGATTGAATGTCTAGGTTTGTCTGATTTTTAAACTGGGTTATTTGAATGTCAAACTTTCGATAACACTTTAATAGAGGAGTCCATTAACCCATGCTAAATTAGAGCCCAGCATCTCTGGAAATACATGTGACATCCACATGAATACCAAATGCCTTCATTAGGTGCAGCACTTACGTGAGGAATACTAAATGCAGAACCCTACTTAGGGACACAGATTTGGCTCTCAGGAGTTGCCAACATATCTTTGCTTTTCCTCAGCGGTACCAGTCAGCCCTGTTTGCTGTTTGCTTCCAGGTGATGAGACGTGGCAATAGTGGCTTTGATTGAAGTAAATAAATAGCTTCCTATCACCAAGTTCAGATGTGGAGCAGCAAGGAGTTTGGGACAGCTCCCCCAGGAGTCAGCAGAGGGACGCCCACTTGGTATGCAAGATGGATTCCAAACACTTCATGAAAGGCGATAACTTTCTTTGACCAATGAATATATTATTTATAAGTGATTCCAATGCCTTCTTCTCTCCCTCCTTTGCTGCCAATCCCCCTGCCCCACATTTTCACAGTACGTTGTAGCACTTGTTCAATGATGAAGCCCCTCATGATAAATAATTTATAAAGCAATTTACAAGTACATTATTTTTAGCAATAAGATAAGACCTGGAAGAAAGTGTTTTACTGATACACACACACACACACACACACACACACACACACACACCATGACCAGTAAGTAACAAGTTATAAGAACACCAGTAAGTAGTCAGGGATGGACATAAGGTGAAGTCTGCTACAAGTCACAGTTTATATGGAGCCTTTATACATGAAACATGTAATGCTTGGAGTATATTTGCTGAATAAGCAAGAAAATATCCACTTTAAGAAATCTTTTCAGCCTTCACATGCAGCAGCTAAGGTTTTTGCTACAGTGTGATTTTAAGTGAAGATACAATGCTTAATTTTCGCAAGCGTGTCTATTACTCCAGGTCTGCTATTAAGAATTCTCTATGAATTCCTTGTTTTAGTTTCACTATCTCTACAACATATATGTGATTATTGCCCCCATTATATGAATGAAGACTGAAGCTGTCTTCTGATCTTCACAATATTCAATATTGCCTCTTTCAGTCCCCATTCATTTCATTTAACAACACTCACTCAAGTGTCCATTCAAGCACTAATATTCATTGGGACTTTGCTGAGCTCTTATTCTGCCTGTTGTGTGCTTGGAACTGTTATGCATTTAGGGATGATGCATTTGTAATGGTGTTGTCTACTAGAAATGGGATGGAAACCACAAATATCAAATTGTCTGGTAGTCATCTTATACGTAGGGTAAAATTAATTTCAAAAGTATATTTTATTTAACCCAATAGATCATTAAAGTTCTGTTTCAATGGGTACTCAGTATAAGTACTGAATTCATTTTTGTCCTGCTTCTAAAACTCAATGTGTATGAATCTAATAAACTCATATTCTTGTAACACATCTCAATTCATACTGGGCACACTTCCTATGGTGAATATGCATGTGTGAATTGTGGCTACTGGATGTTAAGGTCTAGAATAAAATAAAGATGGGACAATGCATAGAGTGAAATATCACGATAGTGTCACATTTCTTTGACAGAAATCAGTATAGTTAGGTCAAGGGGTGGTGAAGGGAAAAAAGTCAAGAAGCTGGAAGGAGGAATTCAGCTGAAAGATTATGTAAGAGACTGGAAGAAAGTCAGATTGAAAAGCAGGGACCAGTGAACTCAACATTCCCCTAACTTCAATTACTTATTTAGTATTTTAAGCATGGATTGTCTGATTTCTTGGCTTAGTACTTGTCCCGCTGTTTCTTTTTTTTTTTTTAAGGAATTGGTTCACTTTTCTAACTGAATGTTGGCTTAACTATGGAACAATCTGGTACTATCATCAATGGAAGAGCAGAATTTATTCTTATAAATTAATGATAGATAAATAAATACAAAATGAACAAAGCAAAGTTATAGAATTCTACTCAGATAGTCCTGTTTGTGAAATCTTTGGGGTCTGTTTTGTATTTTTCAGAGAGAGAGAGAGAGAATAGGACAAGAGGGTATTTCTGCTTTAAGTTAAGGTGGATTTTCAAGACCTGGACAAAAGGCAACAAAGGATGGTGACCCCTGAGATGGTAAACATGAGATGAATTGCAAAGTTGTCTCAACTTCCTGCCTAAGTAATAATCTGCCCTATGATGAATACTGCTGTGATCCCACCTAAGAGATTTTAGAATCAGTACCGCAGAGGACCAAACTGGTCCTAAGAAATTTAACTTCATTCTAGGATAAAGCTAAACAAAACTAACAGCAATACAAAATCACTCTTCAGAAGTATAGGAAAAAGAAGCTCAAGTTGTCTATTGGCTGAAGTTATAGAGTTGAAAGTCTAGGGAGATGAAGCAAAGAACACTCATAGAACAGAGTAAAAGAGGAGACAACTTCATAAAGAAAACCCAAGTATCTGCAGGCAGTTTTCTTTAAGCAATCAACTGGGCATTATTAATTCATATGAAAGAGGGATTAGAGTTAACAGCATTTGAGTTCATACAGGTTGGGAACAGTGCCTGTTTCCACCTGTGGCACTAGAAAACCTTAGATTGATGGAACATGAAAGTACACAAAAATGTCCTGTCTCAGAGGTGGGAAATATTTACTCCTATAGTCAGTGCCTCTTTGATCTCACCTAATACACTTTAGAAACACTATCTAAATACATAAATGGTTTCTAATTAATTTAATCCAGTATCAAAGCCTGTTGATGTATACAGAAATATAAACAGCTCTCCAATGTTTAACAAATTAAACTTGACAATATCTTGTATCCAGTTAGACATTATCAGGAATGCAGCAAAGTAAAAAACTATGGTTCACGATAAAGAAAATGAATGAACTGAACCAGAACTGATTAAGATATTAAAAAAAGAAGACTATTAAACATATATTTTGATATATATGTTCGAAAAATATTAGTCAAATCATGGAACATTAAAAAAATCAATTAAATGGAAGTTCTACAGATGACAACTATAAAATATGAGTTGAAATCACTGTGTATGAGATTAATAACAGATTAGACATTGCAGAAGGAAATATTATGAAGTTGAAGACATAGTGGTAGAAACTATTCAAAAGAACATTCACACATACACAAAGAGAATTAAAAAAGAAAGTGTCAGAACATCAGTGAGCTGGGGTGGGGGGGCAACTTTAAGTAGACCTTTTCAGAAAAACTTAAGTGGAAAGAACTGTTCTCAACTGATTCTAAGAGATCAGTATCACTCTGATACCAAAATCACACAAAAATATTCTTATACAAAAGGAAACAAATGCCCTAAGACCATCAGTAAAAAAGTACAAATAAAAGTATAACAATCAGAATTCAACTATATGTACAAAAGATAGTATTTCATAAGTGAATTTTATCCCCCGAAAGCAAGATTGGCTTAAAATTTGAAAACTAATTTCTTTGTAATTCATGTGTTAACAGATTAAGAAAGAGAAAAGTCATATAATTGACTCAATGGATGCAGAAATGCATTTGACAAAATATCATGTACATTCCTAATAACAATAACAAAGATATAGCTTAGTAAACTAAAAATAAAAGAGAAAATTCAGGACCTAATAAAATATATCTAAGAATCTATAGCTAATGTAAAAGAATAACTACTCTTTTTTGAGACTGAGAGCAATGCAAGGATATATGTCCTCACCATATTTTATCACTATTGGACTCAAAATTGATTAAAGAACTTAGGAAAGAAAAAGAAATGAAAAGGAAGAAATAAAACCATTTTATTTATGTTTATTTGTAGAAAACATAATTCTAAGAAATATACACACAAAATTCTAGAACTAATAAAATCAGCAAGGTTATAGCTTATAAAGTCAACCTGTAAAAATAATTATATTTTAGCAACAAGTAATTGGAAATTAAAATTTAAAAATAATCATTAACAATAATCATACTTATATATAAATATGAAAAATATACAATATTTATGCACCAAAACCTACAAAACATTGACCAGAGAAATTAGAGAAGTATAGTTTTCATCAGATAGAGAGTTCAATAGTGTAAATATGTCAGTTTTTTCTTTTCTTAAAAAAATACTTTATATAGGAATTTCACATCTCTGTGATCCCAAAGGGTTCACCCCCCCTCCCTGACTGTTCCCACCTTGTCCCATCCCCTCCCCCCCCAGGTTGTGTACTTCAATTTGGTTGTTGGTTTGTTTTGACTTTTCTTCATGGATTTTTGTTTATCTTTCCCATGTCCCATATAGTAGTGAAACCATTTGGTTTGTTTTTTTTTTTCTTTTTGACTTGTTTCTGCTAATATGAGTTCTTCTAAGTCCATCCATGTTATTATAAAATCATTTAATTTGTCATTTTTAATTGATGAGTAATATTCCATTGTGTATATATACCACATCTTTTTCATCATATGTCAGTTTTTTTTCAAATTTCCAAGAATATTTTGTTGCATAAATCAATAACTTTTAAGATTCATACAGAAATTAAAGGATCTAGAATAACTAAAACCAGAAATGAACAAAGTTGGAGAACTAATACTATCAGACATCAAGACTTACTATAAAGATAGAGTAATTAAGATTGTGAAACTTTGACTTTAAAATAGACCGAAATAGACCAGTGGAAGAGAATCAAGTCCAGAAATAGACAACTATATCTGTAGTTGTCCACATAAAAAGACATCTGGTTTTTAACAGTTATATAGGCAATTCAGTTGAGAAATGATAGTTTTTTTTTTTTCCCCAATAAGTGATGCTGGAAAAATTAGATATCTATATATAAGGCATACTTTAGCCACATACAAAATTTAAGTCAAAAAAGGCTCATAGATATAAATATTAAACCTCTCGATAAAAACAAGAAAATTTGTGACCTTTTATTAATCAAAAGTTTCAAAGATATTGCAACAAGTATATGCTTGATAAGTAAAATACTGACTAATCAAACAACAAAATAAAGTTTCTTTTTGGAAAGAACTGTTATTAGAATGAACAAATAATCACAAATTGGAAGGAAATAAGGAAAATGTAAATGATAAACAAATTTATCTATGATATATTAGGAGAGGGAAGAGGAAAGGAGGGGTTGAATGAGAAGAGATGAAAAATAAGGATGAAGAGCAGAAGGTAGAGGGAGGAGTGGGAGGAAACAAATAGATTGATTTGAACAGATAGTTTATTAAAGTATATGGAGAAAAGTAAGCTCATGAATTAATGCTCAGCATCATTGGGAACTTGTAAATTAAAAATACAGTGAGATCCCACTATACCAACATTAAATGGCTAAAACAAAATGACAAACCTTACCAAGTGTGATGAGAATGCAGAGGTTCTAGAACTTCCATACACTACTGGAAGGAATATAAAATGCAAACCCTGCTTTGGAAAATAATTTGGCAATTTCTTGAAAAGCGAATCTTTTCACTCCTAAGTATTTACCCATGAGAAATGAAATCCTAAGTCTGTAAGCGTTCTGTACACAAATGTTGACAAAAACTTATTGGCTAAAATTAAAAAATAACCCGAGTTCACTAATAGGTGAATGAAAGAATACACTGTAGTATATGTTGATCCCTCAGCAGCAGGAGGGTTAGGGTTGCTAATGCTTCTGTTTGTTGAGAATCTGCTCAATCTGTATAATTTTTGACTTCCCAGACTCAACAGCTGTTGGCCTGCTATTGACTGAAATCTTACAGATGATATCAACAGTTAACATGTATTTTACAGGTGATATGTGTATGTCGATACATGTATATGTATTATCAATACATGAATATGTGTGCATATATATTGGAAACATATATACACACATATGTATATGTACACTTATATATATATATATATATACACACACAGTAAAAAAAAATTATCAGAAAGTCACATGGAAGAGAAAAAACATTTGCAGACAGACCTATATAGTAATTATTGATTTTGTAAGTTTTCATCATTTGTTTATAAGATGACTCACCTCTCATTTAGTACTTATGTTGATATTGTATAAGATACAAAAACCACTATAGATGTTATACATGTTCGTAATATTAGACATCAAAAATGAAAAGATAATGTGAACAAGAAATTCATATTTACTTACAGGCATAGCAATCCAAGCATTGATAAGAAAGAAGTCACAATGAATTACTTTAAATTACTCTAACAACAGTCATTGCATGGTTGCCTTGTCTCTATATTACTGAGTGAATCATATATATATATATATATTTATATATATACATACATATTTAGAAAAACCCACGTATAAGTGGACCCATATAGTTCAAACTTATGTTGTGTCAGGATCAACTGTATTCCTGTATATCCAAATGTGGGAGCTGACCTGGCCTGTCCAGGGGACCTATGTGATACATCACCCATGCGGTGGAAACACCCATGGGTGACAGTGTCCATAGGCGTAGCTCTCAGTCCCCACAGAAGGGGTGTTTCTGAAAACTAACTTTCATAAAGGATAAAGTCCTCAGACTCCAGGCAAGGGAGTTTTCGAGATGGCCCTCTAATTTAGTAAATAATTCTGAGAAGTCCTGTGGTCAAAGTATTTTCCTATAGTTTCTAAGCAAATCCAATTTACCTTGGTGAAGGGAAGTTATATTATTAGTCAAAACGTTTTAGTTACACTTAGGATAAATCTGCAACCTGTTGATGTGTCAAGTCCCAGTAACAAAGCAATAGATTGTTGTAGGCTATTTTGAGAAGCCTATATTGTTAGATACAAATGCTTAAGTTGAAATGTTAATTCTCAGTAACAAAGTAAAAGATTGCTTCTGAATACTTTTTAGGAAGTTATATTGTTAGTTAAAATGTTTAAGTTAATTTGTCAAGTCTCAGTAACAAAGTAAAAGATTGCTTCTGAATACTTTTTAGGAAGTTATATTGTTAGTTAAAATACTT